>JANHFR010007745.1:55956-75892 GCA_032468015.1 Mimophis mahfalensis | reverse complement strand
CGAGCAATATGCCCTCGCTTGTCACAGTGGCGGCATATTGCGTCTCGGAACCTGCAATGGGACTGTTGGTGGGGGCCGCCGCAGCTGGCACATCTGCAGCTGCTTCTCCCTGGGTTTCCCCCTTCGGTCACACACACGTCCTCACCTGACGCCTCGCCCTCGTCGGGAATGGCTTCCTCATGGTGCACGGAGGCTGCCCTTGTCGTTCCCGGGGTCGTCTTGGGTCTTTGTAGTGCGGTCGCTGCAGATGAGGACGATTCGTGCGCCTGTGCTTCATCCAGCACAACCGATAGGGTTAGTTCTTGGCAGGCTAGGAGGTGCCTTCTGAGTCGCATGTCGGTGACCCCTCGGATTACTTGCTTGATGAGGCATTCATAGAGGTAGTTTCTGAATTCAGCCAGAATGGCGGCCGCCCGTAGTGCGGCAATGTAGCCATTTATCGACTCGTCCTCCCTCTGGAAATGGTCTCGGAATTCAATTCTGTGAACATACTTGGAGGGAGTCGGGCAGTAGTGCCTTTTAAGCGCCGTCTGCAGGGTCATCCAGGAGACGGACATTATTGAAGTTGGGGCTACGAGATCCTTTGCGATGGTATAGATGGTACTGCCGCAGTGGGTCAGGAAAAACGCCCTTTTCCTGTCGTCCAATATGCTGCCGAGCTCAGCGGCTTGGAGGGAACACTCAAAGCGGTTCATGTAGTTTTCCCATTTTTCCATCTTTGGCTGGAACGGCGGGGGAGCAGAATAGGTAGCCATGGCGCAGCTCGTTGCTCCGGATTCACTGGGTCGTGCCTCAGTATCCCACCTTCGTCGCCAGTGTTAGATCCGAAGATCCGGCGTGGGAATGAGGACTCGGGAAGCCAAGAGTGATGTAACGCAACAGCTCTTTAATACATAGTGAGGTCCCAGCAAATGGCTGGGGAAAACTCTGTTCCTTTTATACTGTTTGGCCCAGCCCATTAGCCAATGGGCTGGCCAGGATCTCCCGCTGAAATAATTCAAAATATCTAACAGTTTTCTTTGTTTTTCAGCAGGCAGATCTTATGATTCATTTCTTTTCTGCAGCAAACCCACTTACTGATCTGAAATTTCTTCTGCAAGGAAGTTGCTGAGCAGAGAACTGAGCATCTGGTGTTGAAATGTATTGCGCTGCTTGACAAGAAGTTTTCTTGGAATAAGCACAGGGGTGGGTTTTCTACCAGTTCAGCCAGGTTCAGGGGAACCATTTGTTATGTTGAGCAATGGTTCAGGTGAACTGGTTGTTAAATTTAGCTGCTGGTTTGGCAATCCGAGTTTGCAAAATGCATACACGTAGTGAACCGGTTGTTAGGCCGGTAGAAACCCACCCCTGAACAAGTACTGGTAGGTTTGCAATTTGCAGGGTTATGTTGGTTTGTGTTATAAGTTGGGACACCTGCCCTTTTATTCTTTTGGTTATATACCATTAGAGGGAGGCCTATGAAGAGATGTGGGAAAATGCAAATAATTAGCAATGATCCTTAGCTGAAAAAAGTAGATCCTACAGATAGAAACCCACAGAAATTTGTCAGGTTATAAAACAGATTGAAGGAAGAATCACTACCACTACCAGCTTCTTCCATAAAACCATGGTTAGTCTTTTGGGAAGCTGTGCTGGCACACAGCTAAATTTTGTTTATAAATTTTCTGAATCTGCATTATGATTGTGCAAAAGATTTTTTTAAAAAAGTGTTATATAAGATTGATGGGATGAAAATGCTTGGAGCAGAGAACTTTGACTTTGTGAACGGATTCTTTAGCTGCTTGCAATACTGACTGCCATACTTAGCAAAGAGAAATACTAAATAATATCTAAGTAATTATAATAAAATATCTCCTTTTCCATGACACAATGCTGCTACCATAATTCACCTGAGGGGGAGTTTCAGGGGACTTTATTAAAGTCCATTATTGAAAGAAAACACTTTAAAAATG
Organism: Mimophis mahfalensis; assembly: GCA_032468015.1. Lineage (NCBI taxonomy): Eukaryota > Metazoa > Chordata > Lepidosauria > Squamata > Mimophis > Mimophis mahfalensis. The sequence goes on along the minus strand of JANHFR010007745.1, from coordinate 73,940 downwards.
ATGTCTATTCAACAGCTTTGGAATAAGCATATATATATAGATAGGTGAGATAGATGGTAGAGGGACTGATATAAAGCTTTAATCTAACCCTATTAATTTATAATTTAATTTTAGAACATTTATATCGCTACCTCCTCACATAAGGTGACTCAAGGCGGCTTACATGGATATAAAATCATACGAAAGAAATAAAAAGAAGAAAAAGAAAAAGAATAAAATAATAAATTAGTAAAATAATAACCCCCGACGCCCCACCCCGGTGACAACATACATTCATACAAACCATTTAATGAGCCCTATTCCACTCTGGATTGCCCAGGCCCAATGACAGAACCATGTCTTCTGAAACACTGTTAGAGTTGGGGCCAGTCTAAGACTAATGTCGTCTAATGTAATATAAATGCATTCATAGTTTTTAAGAGATTGCTTTTATTCTTGCTGTGCATATTTTATTATTTGTATTGTTTTTATTAAAAAAGGTTTCTTTGGGAGAATAACACAGTTTAAAATGATAAAACCTTAATTTTTGTATATTGCTTCCAAAAGAAAACATTTAATATTCACTTCTGGACGTCAAAATATAATATAAAGTTGAATAAGGCAGATTATTTCCATATCTAAATTCTGTGAAATTATATATTTAGCTAATCCTGAGGTAAATCCTCCCCCTACTGGACAAAATGTATCATTATCTAGCTGAACACCATTGTTGGTAAGCTGATCTTGTCTCACCTCCAAAAACTGGCTAGGGGCAAATTGGTTTAGTACAGGGACTGGAGACCACCAAGACTTACCATGTATTGGAAGAAATGTCCATTAGGGTTCAGTTCCAAGTGGGAAGAAAGACACTGGAAACATGGAGACTGCTTGGAAGGATGGTTTTAATGGTGGACAGGACCTGGGCGAGAGAGGGAGAGAGATTTATAACTTCTGATGGGCTTTGAACTTGCATCCTGTTCCTGTGGCATGAAATGTATCCTGATTGTTGTCAGACTCCCATGGGGCCATGCAGGGGTAACTTTGCAGCTTGTCTTCCTGAGTCCCAAGCTTAGTTGAATCTTGCTGGGTGTTGTAATCTTCCCAGGTGCCATGTGGTGAGATGGGTAGAGGGACATAATCCTATCATGTCCTGAGGGCCATGTCTTAATCCCATCACCTTGGAGCTGCAGGTGGGGGACAGGGAGCTGCAGGAAGCTGCTTTGTCTTTAAAAACATGTCTCTCCTTTTCTCATCCAGGGAAATATAATGTTCTGCCTTTTTAACATTTCCTAGAATATTTCATTCTTCTAGGACAGAGGGGTGGGTGCTAACTTTCTACACAGGTCTGTGGACTAAATTGGGAAGTTTAAAAAACATAAAAGTTGAATCATTTCTGTATTAATACTGAATAAATGACATTATGTGATCATGAAAAAAAAAACATTGAGATAGCTGTAGTGAAAGTAGAAGATAGAAACTTGTTTGCTTTTCATTAACCATGGTTGATTGAACCACATAGTATTCAGCCCAAATTCTGTACACTTTAAACTCTAAATTAATTGCAGGAATTCACGCTAGACTTGGTTAATCAGTCTGCAGTTCAGAGTGCAATTACCATATCATGGTTGTAAAAATCTTGATTTTTTTAGATGTTTGCAACCAAGGATGGTAACGGATACGTAAAGAACAAATTCTTTGCTATCATTTCATGGTTGTGTACAGTTTGAGCAGCCCAAATATATGTGTGCCTAGTTTAGGAAATCAGACTGTATATTCATTTTGTTTATTTGTTATATTATTTTCTTCCAGATACCTCCCTTTCCAACTGCTGTTTCTTGTCTTAAAGACAAATTTCCTTGGTTTTCTATATTTGGTCCAAAATATGGGAGCCACTGAGATAATAGGACAACTTTGAGAGCAATGTATCAATAGAAGCAGTTACATTCTCTCTATTAGATTAGATTAGATTAGATTAGATTAGATTAGATTTATTGAATTTATATGCCACCCTTCTGAAGGACTCAGGGCGGTTAACAACAATTAAAAACACCAAAATACAAAAGTTAAAAAAGAATTAAACATCCAATTCAATAAATCTATGAATTAATTAAATAAACAACAATAAGCAGTTAAAACCACGTTTTCTTATGTATTTTAAATGGCTTTCTAGCCTTGGGAAGAGTATGGTTTCCTAGGATTTTAGACATAATCTTGGATTCCATATCCTGCTAAGATGTAGTTTATGTTATTATATGGTATATAATAAAGCACAACTGACTAGGTGTGCCCACGTAAATCTTAAACCTTAATAGCTACTGGTATGTTTATGTAACATGCTCATATTGTCTGTTTGAGCAATGTGGACAAAGTCTTAGAGGATGCAGTTCCCCCAAATTAGTTGATTACAAATCTAATATCTGGTGCTATTTGACTCCAGAAGATCCTTGGTCTTTCAAAGAAGCCTGGAAGGGAGGGACATACATCCTAGGATTTAAGCTCTAGAACTTTCTTCATCTGTGAGGCAAATCCTGCACCTCTTAGTTATCCAACAATTGGTCATTCTGACTGGCGTTAATATAAAACTGAAGCCCAGAAACATTCATAGGGGGTAGAAAAATACATTTTTTTGAAAACTAAAGAGGCCTGTAAAAGAAAAAAAGTCCTTTGGAAATTCCAAGCAACTGCTTCACAGGCTGTCCCCCACTGTTGGTGTATTGGGTGTGCACAGCCGCCTCATTGGAGTCCAGTTATCTGTACACACGATTATCAGGTGTTTCTGAAATATCAACTTGGAAAAGTCACTTTCACCACAGTTCTGTTCCACTTCCCCCCTCCTCCCCCCCATGCCCCTGGTTTCTCTCTACAATCTCATTGTCTTATACCACATATATACCATACTTTTCGTGTATAAGATGCGCTCCCCTCCCCAAAAAAGTGGGTGGTAATGTCTGTGCGTCTTATACAGTGAATGTTGCCAAAGCCACACCCACCTGCCAGCCTGCACCCTTCAGCCTCTGCCTCCCAGCAATTTGCCTCCTTGTAGCAAACAGCAAACAGCCTGTTTCAGCTTCAGCACAGCCTGATTAGCACAAGCAGCTGGTTGTCGGTTGGATAGGCCTCCCGATGATCAGATGTTTCAGGCTGCAGGGATGCCATTGCCTATTGCCGCTTCCACATGCCCCTTTTTGGCCTATACCATGTGGCAGGGATCAGAATGGGCAGAAAATAGGGTGCACAGAGGCCAAAAATGGGGCGCATGGGGGTGGCAATAGGCGATGGCAATCCCTGCAGCCTGAAACAACTGATTGTCCGGAGGCTGATGCAACCACCAATCAGCTGCTTGTGCTAATCAGGCTGTGCTGAAGCTGACCAGGCTGTTTGATGCAAGGAGGCAAACTGTTGGGAGGCAGAGGCAGATTTATTTTTCTTGTTTTCCTCCCCAAAAGCTAGGTATGTCTTATACTTCAGAGCGTCTTATACTCTGAAAAATATGGGACTTACAACACAACACAAGCCCAGGTGTTATTGTCAATGCAATCTGTTTCTTAGGTCACAATCTGATTCAATCCTCCATTGAGGAAAACAGAGCTGTAAATAAGAAAGTAGGAAGTCCACTTGGTTCCTTCCGTCAGCAGCCAAAGAGCGTGCTGGGCCATTTTGGAATAATACCGACTAGGATGAAGACTGAGGGAAAGAGTGTGCTTTTCTTATTGTTTCTTTATAAGGACCAGAGTCATGAATAACACAGCTGAATTAATAAAAAAGAGTGTCCATTACTTCAAAGGCCTACTCTGCAAGGATCAATTGAAAGTAAGTTGCATTTTCCTCTGGTCGCTACCCCGAACTCAGACTTGATTCCTGCATTTAATGTCTTGCATTGAAGCAAAAAGCCTTAGGCGGAGAACACCTTTCTCTCATTCTGAAGCCCTTCCACAGAGCTAGGCCTTAGGAGACCGAATGATGTCCATAGGTAAATGTTTCTTTCTTGATAATGTACATCTCCAGTCACCGAGCTAACACAGACTTCTTTTAGATCTCTGGGCAACTGATGTGCCTCCCCCAAAACCAGGGTACTCTCCCCTCTTTCAGTTTAAGGGGAGCTGTTCTCACGCAGGATCAGGTCTAAGTGATCCATTCCTAAGGCTAGGCCTTCCTGCCATATGCTAAGTGTTTAGAGCCAACCATTTCTGGTGCCTGAGGAAGAACATTCTTCCCACAGTGGAACAAATTGGGGGATGGGAGCTGGCAAAGAGCCAGAGATAAGGCTTCCAGTTGGCTTGGTGCCAGTCTTTCAGGAGTTTAATTCACAGCATCCTCTGGCCTGGCTCCTTGGAACAGGGGCACCATTTTTGACTGCCATTTTATTTATAGAGAGGAGTAGAGCTGCCCCTGCTTCTTCACCATCTCCAGAGAGCCTTTGGCAATACTCCCTCCTTTTACCTAATTCCCAGAGCTCCAACTTGTCCTTGGCCCTATCAGTGCTCTTTTCAGCGTGAGGACAGAGTCCCGGATGAAAAGGTGCATATTAGGAACCTCAGGATGGTTTGACATGGAATTCTGCATAATTAGATCCTCCGTGATTGTGTGACCAGGCTTTCACTTCTTCAGAGAAGCCAAAAAGGCAAAAGGGCTTACAGGAAGACAACTGCTTGGGAAATCCCCCTTTTGCCCACATGTATGGCACATACTCAGTTTCTGCCTCAGGCATTATCTCTTGCCCTGCAACTGAGGGTAAGAGTACTAGATAGTTGAACAGGTAAGAGAGGATATGGACAATTGGAAAGGAGGACAAATGGGGGAAAAGGGGACACTGTTTAACTTTCTTGGCACCTGAAACAAAAAATAGAGTAAAGAATTGCAAAAAATGTACTTGAACCTACATGTATTACAATTACTTTTTCCAGCATCAGAAAGACTTCTGGTTTTTAATTTGCAATATTTTCCCATAAATCTTTGCTTACCAGAACACGTGCTAGAGATTATTATCTCTAGATAGAATCAACATGTTTTCAAACTTGATGAGTCAGTATGATCTCCAGATTAGAGGGATCGTAGATTTGAAGGGGGTGGAGTGTAGCTGATTATTGGAAACAGGAAATGAATTAAACAATGTAAGCGTGGGCTGTGAAATCTGTCAAGGGATAAGGGAAGGAAAGAAGCAATTTTATTTTAAAAGTCACAAAACATGAAAGTTTCCATGATATGCTGATGCGAAAACAGTCCAGAAAACTAACCAAGATTCTCAAAAAGGTGCACAATACTTGATTTTAAGACTGTGCCTGCCAGATGGAAGACATGAGGACAATTTGTCTGAATGTCTGATAATCCTAAATGAGGCATTGTTGCACTGTGTACATCTCCCTCTGATGCAGGAGCTGCACCTGCTCCAAAAAAAAAACAGAACAGTAGCTCAGTTTCACTTCTCACTTTAATCTACAAGGCAACCCAAGCAGTTTTCCTACATCCGGCATGAATAAGGGTGCCACTCTTGCAAAGTGTTATATCCTCACTCATAAGACTGAAAGCTACTTGGCAACCAGACAGCACTCTCATACCACTTGTCAAATATATCCCAAAAGCAGATGTGAAGGAGTTAGGAGGAAACATAAGCAAGATTTGATGGACAGCAGGCAAGAAAAGGGTTTGTATGACAGCAACCAGCCAGTTCCATTTTTGTTTTTGAAAATTTAAACATTTGTATCACCATGGAGACAGCTGCAGATTGCCCGATTATTTAAGGAGGAAGCTTATTATAAATCTTAGGGGAGCAGAAGTGCAAAAAGCCATGCTGGTGAGAATGGAATTTAGGTGGCCAGTACAGTATAGGCAAAAATGAAGGTGGGAGTAAGGGGCCCCTATTGGGAAGCTCAGAGATCATTGTAGATGCAGCTCCTGGATCCATACCCAAGCAACGGGATTCTTCACAGAGCATGGACTATTTCCAGTGCCAAACTGAGGATGAGCAGTATCTTACCCCTATCAACCATTCTAATCCATTCTCTTGTCCCTGGTACCCTCATTTTTTGAAGGGTAATGCAGAAGTGTAGGAAGAAACAATCTGAATTCAACAGCTCATTCCGTTCAAAGGAAGCATTCACAGTAATTAACCCATTGGCAAATAAAATAAAATAAAAATAACCTCTCATTAATGGATGACCAATGTGCTACATGCAAGTAGGGACCATTGCAAATGCTTGGGTTTTTGAAGAATCATGGCAAAAACCACTTTCAGGAAACTTGAAGGACAGCTGAGAAGCCAGAAGTATCGATAACACAACAGATGTGATGGCTTATTAAAAAAGAAAGCGAAAGAAAGCTAGAAAGAGAAGGAAGAAAGGAGTTGTAACTTGCACAAAATAGCAATAGCATTTGATTTATATACCACTTATCAGGGCTTTCAGCCCTCTCTAAGCAGTTTAGAGTCAGCACATTGCCCCCAAACAATCTGGGTCCTCATTTTACCCACCTCGGAAGGATGGAAGGCTAAGTCAACCTTGAGCCTGATGGGATCTGAACTGCCTAATTGCAGGCAGCTGGCAACTAAGTACTACATACACCACTCTACTCACTGCACCACCACGGCCCAAAGAGATCCAGTAATCTTGGACTTGTACATCGATGGAACAAACTTTTATACCACTTTACTGCTGTTACTACATTATTAAAATTACAGGTAGCTGCATGCATAAAACATTCCATTTAGGTGCACAACTAGAAAATATTTGACTTTTGCTTGTTTTAAATAGTATGTAATCTGGGCAAAGTTATATGATTAAGTTACAAAATAGAATTCAAGGGAAAAACCAATTAAGTGCTCTTCCTCTTTTCCTTTTTCATTTGTTCTCTTTAATCAGATTTTAAAGACTGTATCAGATTATTAGTATGTATAATGACTTGAACTCTGCTGCAACTCTGCCTTCTCGTAGCTTTAAAACAGGTAACTAGTAAAAATTAGTTTATAATATAAAAACACTCAGTGACAATATCTATTGGTTTACAAAAATAAAAAGCTAAACAAGGATAGTAAAAGAAAAATGTGTGGTAACAAGAACAGTCTTTGGGACCCCTAGGTGCCAGCAGACAGAGCCTACTATGGATCTTGTCATCAAAGAACTCTGACTATTGGGATCCGGAAGAAGAGCCTTCTCTGCTGTAGTGCCTGCCTTTGGAATCTCTTACCCTCTAAGGCAGGCTTGTCAAACTTGTGGCCTGTGGGCCGGATGTGTCACATGCTGACCAAGCCCACACCCTGTTTAGTGAAGGGGGGAAGTCTCAATACATCACCTGACGACCCTGTGGTGATGTGAGTTTGACACCCCTGCTCTAAGGCAAGATCTTCCCCCACCCTCATATCCACCTGCAGGAGCCTGAAGGCCTGGGCTGGGGACTTCCATGACATTAGAGGGAGCTGCTGGACTGATGGCCCACTCCTCCTTCCCTTGCTCGCTCTCTGCTCTCCGCTCTCCGCTCTCCACCCACCCATCTTTTTGTTAGCCTATTGATGGTTTCTCTGTTTTCTTTTCCATTATTTAATTTATTGTTCTATTATATTACTTCTGTTTTATTTACACTCTTTTCATTTCTTCCTTTTTAATTGCAAGCTCCCTAATGTTGCCCCTCAGCGAGATAGGTGGCAAATAAATGAAATAATAACAATAAAAAGGTGTTGCTCTTTATGTCTTCTGGTCTCTGACACTTATATACTCTATATACTGTGTGCAAATTGTGTCTGTTATACAACATGGACTTTCTTTCCAGCACAGTTCCAATAACTTAAGAGGGATCAACATCATTTGGCCCTGGAACCTATACTGTCCTTTGCTGTTCTATGCAACATTCTTTTAAGTTGCAGTTTGTGATTTGAACATTATTTTCCCATTATCTTACTTAAACCTTCAAATGCAACTGCTTAAAGCTGAAGAGGGTTGTTACATGTTCTCCTTTTTTTAAAAAAATGACTAAGTCTGTTTCTTCTGACATTGGTCTATCAACCCATCCAAGAACTCAGGAGGAGCCCATAGCCTCAGCTGTCTGCACAGTCTACAGTATGTCAGCAGGTGGCAGCATAAGGAAGGAGCATAGGCTGTGTGTGCCCTCTTATATGCCAAGACAAGGGAGAAGTGCTACGCAAGGCACTCCCTAAAAAACGCTATTAAGCCACAACGTGGAACTAGTATGCGTCAATTCCAAAGGCTTCTGGGAAAGAAAGACTGGGACTTCCAACCTTGCATTCTCCAGATTCAGCCCTGCACTAGAGCCTGCTGACCCAAACAATCTATCAACTCAACCTCTTAGATATCAGGTCCAAAATATGAGGATAAATGAAATACACAACCCAAAAATCTTTTCTCATGATTGCAGGCAACAATTATATTATCCAAATCTTGCATCGGGACCACTTCCGTTACATTTAATAACACACATCATTATCTTTTAACATACTGAATAGTCTCTTTCCCCCCCAATTTATCATACACACAGTACATATGATATTTCCTGCTACAGAAGCAGCCTTTGTTCTTTGTCCGTTTAGAGCAATGGAATGTCCAATATTTTTGCAAATAAGCTCTCAGGTAATTTTAGGATATCTGCCAGCACAGTCATTCCTCCAAGTCCTTCATAGGTCATGAAGCAAATTCTTCATGAGGCATTGATAGTACATCCCAGGTTCATAGTTCAACAAGAGGCTGACTTCGTCATGAGAACTTTGATTTCAATAGGATTCAAGCCAACAACTTTTTGTCTTCCAATCTTCGACAATAAGGAACAGCTCAAGCAAGTGCCACAGCAAGGCACTTTCACAAACATAGCTGAGATTTGCTTTTCTATTGTATTTTAACCCTTCAGCTGTGCAAAAAAGTAAGCGGAGCCTGGGGAAACGCCAATTAATGCTACCTGAGACGTGGATTCCAATACAGTGCAGAGACATCCCACACAAAACAAGGATCAGAAATCCAGAGCCAGCCCAAGTGGCTGCTATTTCTTCAAGGCAAGTAGTACAAATGCCTTTACTTTACAGAACAGTTATTCTAGCTCTTTGTCACTTTTCTTCCCTTGAAGGAAATCCCAAATCACCCGATTGACATTTTCGGGCTGCTCCTCGGGTAACCAGTGGTTCGCGCCTGGGAAGAAATGTATGTGGTAGCTGCCTTGGAGATAGGGCAGCATCTGATTCACCAGCCCAGATTCCATGTATGGATCCTTCTGTCCCCACAGCAGCAGAGTGGGCACTAAAATATCTTTGTGCTTTGGCGGTATCCAGCTGTAAAGGCAGACACATGTTGATAAACATTAACATGAGCCCTGGGTAATTAATAGCTTGCTGCTTTTACATGCTAAAATCCTCCCCCTGCCCCCCAAGGTTTCATGCACACCAATCACTAAGAAGAAGCTAGGAGTTAAAGACAGCATCTTCATATTTTAGCATGACAAATGAAGGGAAATATACATGTCCAGGGATCATGTTACAGAATCCAATCTGGGTCGGTCACTGGGACTAAAAGCTTAGACTTCTGAGCTTTCGGACTTGTGCTGGAGCCCATCCTCAGGGAATTTCTCTCTCATCAGAATATGAACTTCAGCATCAGTCTACCACCCAATATCTCCCAATTTTACCGGAAATAAAGATCTGTCAAGATCTACCTTTCAGAAAGCTCACGGGATTTTCTCAATCTCTAGCCTGAATTATTAAAAGAAATGTAGATTTCAGTTCAAACAACCCCAAGGGAAGAAAGAAATGCTGATACAACCCAAGACTAGGGCCCAGGTAGTATTCTCCCACCTGAGAACATTCCTGTAGTAGTTAATGGGTGGAGTTAAGGCATTAGGCCTTGAGAAATTATACAAAGCAAGGTTGCAATTCCGCTGCCATGAATCAACATTCTGGATTCTTGCCGTCTCTCTTGTTATTCCCGCTTTTATAATCTAGAAATAAGACAGAACACGTAGACACAGGTCAGACACATATCCCTCTAGTATAACACCAGGTCTTTTGAGACAGAGCCAACTGTTGAAAATGCTTATGAGAGTGTAAACATTTGTGCATAACGTTTATAGCCCCTTTTTCTTTCTTCAAGAAGTGTATGTAGCATTTACACATCCATTTATCCCATGAGGAAGTTTTAACTAAGAGATAATGACTGGTCCAAAGGGAGCGTCTATGATTGAAGATACTGTAGATCTGAACCTGGGACTTCCTGCAGCCCTGGTCTAACGCTGGCATGATTACATCTCTTGAAGCAATATGAACAATATTTCTGATGTGTTCATCTTCCTGGATTCTGGTTTAAAGGGACTGGATACCTGACGAGAGTTGCTTCACTGCTTTGTCTCTGTGACTTCACACAAAAGTATGGATGTGTGGACTGCAATTAAAGATTTCTTAATTCTCAATAAAACAAGGAAATAATGCAGTCTTCCTTTTAGAACTCTTCTAAATCTTCTACCCACAGCAGCCACAGAATTCTGTGAAATAAAACTGTATGTTACAGCTGTTATCTGCATTTCTGCCTTGCCCTCCTGTACTACCTGTATGTGTCTGTAAACTGGGATGCACAGAGCAAGCTACATATACTCTGTATGGGTTGCATGACCAGCAAGGATCAGCCAAGGGGACTTAGCATGGAGCAATCAACAGAACAGGGATGGTTTTTTTTCTCTGCAGCTGGATCACCCCCATTTTTGAACTCAAACTTCCTTTTGCCAGCTTCTCCCTCTCTCTGTCTCCACCCAACCTGGTCTCCTCTTGTTCAGTTTCTAGAGTCACCCTGCTGACAGATGGACAGGCAGACCCCTCCACACAGCTTCTTCCCCATGTTCTGTTGGATTGGAAAGGCTACCGAGGATCAGATCAACACAACTGTAAGCAGAAAGGCAGGAAAATATACAGCAGACTCCTCCTCTTTCTAAACGTATCAGAATCTAAGCATTTCATAACATCTTTCAGGCAATCAGAGCTGTTCTTTGTTTATCCCCAAGTCCTTCATGAAACAAATTCACCTTTGCCTCACATTCCATGGAGCTCATTTACCACTGAAACATCCTCTCTTCACTCCACTCTTGTGTGTTCTACGGAGACAAACTTAAAAAATGGAACAGCTTCACGGGAAACACCACGGAGGGAAAGAATCTGATTTATTTATTTTTTTAAGAAAAGCAGATAGCATCAAAGGGTTCAGATAAAACCAGGAACCTTGGCTGAGGGACCAAAGAAGAAAACCACCATCAATGCAGTATGAAAAACCCAGGCTTAAAGAAATTATCCATAATTCCTCCCAGAAATTACTATATGTTTAATTTAAACTTACTTTCCTAAAGCAAAAGGTTACAAATTTTCAGGTAATTCCCTAATCTTTACTCACATGGAAGTCATCCAAGGAACACAGCCATTCCGGTATCTTTGGTAGTTGGAACAGAAATATGTACATGGATTTAATAATTTGGGTGAGACTTTTGAGGAAATACTCTGCAAGATTGAAAAGGAGAATAAACTCAGGCAAACAAACAATGCTTAATATATATGGAACATCTGAAAAAGGCCACTTAGAAGAACTAAGAAATGGGTTTATTTAAGCTAATTTTCAGATTATGTTTCTCTTGAAGCCTTCTTTAGACAAACATTTTTAAAATAGGCGAAAATTCAAATATTCAGATTGGATTTCTATTCCTAGCATTTGGATCTGCTGCCAGCCCAAGCAAGGAAAACAACTGATATTTTACATCAATTTGGACCAACATGCTATGCAATTAAAGCTTCCATCAAGACCGAGAACCCTTTTTTCATGCCTAACAACACAACTTGATGTTGAAAAAGCACTTTAAAGAGGGCAGGGCTATATTACACCCATGGGGTCAGGATTGGTGGATTGTTCTCTTTTTTGGTATAGAAGAATTTTCACCATTTTAAACAGGACCATCCCATTTTAGGGCTTACTCCATAAAGACCCATTGCTGGAGACGATAGTCAGCAAACTTCAAATCTTCCTCCCTCTTCTTACTTTCTTTACCAAGAAAGACTGGCATTCGTGAATGTGATAGCATTGTTATTTGGCCTCCACTTCCCTTCCCTTTGGTATTTATTCTCATTCTAAACACAGTTTAGCATTGTTTCAAATCCCTCATGCCCAGTGACTAAATTCAAGTGCTGCCAACATGAACCAATATCTGTATCTGTAGGTGCCTATTGGCTTCTGGCTATTTAGTTTAGTTTAGTTTAGTTTATTGGGACTTATATGCCGCCCTACTCCCAGGGGACTCAGGGCGGCTCACAACAAATAGAAACAACAAATACAAAGTTTAAAAAATAATTAAACCAGTAGAAAACCCCAATAAACAGTGAAATCAATTTCACAAAAAATTTAAAAATCCAATTAAAATTTAAAACCCCCAAAAATCAGCCCAGGCCGGCCCGCTGAAACAGCCAAGTCTTCAGGTCACGACTGAAGAACCGGAGGTCAGAGGCTGTCCGGAGCTCGAGGGGTAGCTCATTCCAAAGGGTCGGTCTGCCCAAAGAGAAGGCCCTCCCCCTGGGGGTCACCAGCTGACACTGTCTGGCTGACGGCACCCTGAGGAGACCCTGTGAGACACTCTGTGAGAGCGTACAGGGCAATGGGAGGATGTAACCGGCAGAAGGTGTTCCTGCAAGTACCCTGGACCTACGCCATGTAGGGCTTTATATGTCATAACCTTGAAGCACACACAGAAGGCAACCAGCAACCAATGCAGCTCGTGCAGTGGGGGGTGGTGGTGTAACATGGGAGTATCAAGATACTCCCATCACTACCTGCGCGGCCGCATTCTTCACCAGTTGAAGCTTCCTCGTGCTCCCCAAGGGCAGCACCAAGTAGAGTGTGTTGCAATAGTTGAGGTGAGAGGTGATGAGAGCATGAGTGAACATAGATAGCGCATCTCGGTCCAGGAAGGGGCGCAACTGACGCACAAGGCGAACCCATGCACACGCCCCCCTGGTCACAGCCGTTAGATGTTCCTCCAAAGTGAGCCGCGAATCCAGGAGGACGCCCAGGTTGCATGCACATTCAGAGGGGGGTATTTACTCTGAGCCACAGCTATTTTCTCACATGTAAATGTGCCACACTCATCCTGTTTATTTTTAGTAACTTGGACCAGAGACCTCTCTAGAAATGATAAACAGATTGGTTTGGCTTGTCATGTTGCCCGGCTCTAGCTTACTGAGATAGAATACTGGATTCAGAAAAGGTTTCCGTCCTCTATAAATACTTGTGCTGTGAAATAGTCCAGCCAGATCCCAACACCATTCACTATGCTATTTCAATGGCCACTGAAGCCTGAATAAGGAACCCCTTATGCTGAGCCCAAAGACACAGAAGAAGATTAGCCTTACCAAAGAGAACATGTACTGGAATACCATTCATAAAAATCAGCTTCTCCACCATGCTAGGATAATTGGCTGCAAATTCACATGCAATTGCTGCTCCCCAGTTATGACCTACCAGGATGCACTTGGGATCCCCTAAAGAACAAAAGAGAAAAACTTCCAGGAGGAAAGAAAGCCTGAACAAGTATGAGGTGCGTAAATTAAGTAATGAGACTGGCAATGTAGCATTTGATCTGGCAACACTTGGGAGGTGGAACTTGGAGGTGCGACAGGTGAACATGTGATACGCCTTTAGTACGAGTCATTTGGTTGTCCGCAGCGATTTTTTTTTGTGAAACAGTTTTTTTCCAGTGTGTTCTAAAAATGAGTGACATCATTTCGAGCAACGGTGTGCTATCAGGTTTTGCTTCAGACTTGGGCACAGTACAACGGAAACTTTTGCAAAACTTCAGCAGGCCTACAGAGACAGTGTTTTGTCAAGGGCCCAGGTTTTTATCAAGGGCCCAAGGCATTTTCAGAAGGAAGAGAGTCAACTGAAGATGACCCACGCAGCGGAAGGCCTTCATCTTCAAGAACCGATGAAAATGATGACAGAATCCAGTATCTTGCGCATTCAGATTGTCAGTTGACAGTCAGAATGATCAGGGAAGGGTTGAATTTTAGAACGCACTAGAAAAAACTGTTTCATGAAAAAAATCACTACGGACAACCAAATGACTCTAGCGAGTTCAAACTCGTACTGAAGGTGTATCACATGTTCACCTGCCGCCCCTCCAAGTGCTGACTCCCAAGTGTTGCCAGATCAAACGCTACGTTGCCAGTCTCATTACTTAATTTACGCACCTCGTATCTTGGCCATCAATTCAGTCAGTCACAAAAAGCTCCCTGAAGTATTCCTGAAAACTTAGCCAGGAAAGCAACAGCAGTGTGCCCTTCCCACTCCCCCCCCCACCGCCCAAGAACAGGGAGCTCTCATAGCCAATGTTATAGCAGATCAGATTCTCCAGTCAGCAAAAAACCCTCCTTCTTCCTGAACTCACCATCTTTTCCACTGGAGCCCAGGGCTTTGATGACATCTTGTATGTCTTCCAGAATAATATCCCTTTGGTAGCACTCCCAAGCCAGTGGTGCATCAGAAAGGCCATAGCCCTTCATATCAAGCGCCACCACCTTAAATTCTTGGCTGAACTCCTTCAGTTGATGGCGCCATAAAAACCTGCATCATACACACCCAGACCACATAAAGAGAAGGAAAAAGGACAATGAAAGGCTCCCTTGTCATCACATATTTTCTTAGCTTAAGTTGATGCCATTCATATTGACCTCCCAGTTCACTTGATTAGGATTATATTCCACTGGGCATGTATTTTACATTTCATTTGACATGTAACTTAACACTAAATAAATGGTGTATTTTGCTGTTGTAATGAAATGTCTGACAATGATTTATAGTGGCTTTTAGAAATGTAATTCCAATTAGCTGAATATCAGCTCTCTCTGGGTAATTTCCTGTCCCAGTTATGTCATGCATCTCTCCTACATTTGTAATATCCCATGTGTACGATACCTTTTGACTTTTTTCTGCCCATGGACATGATTACCAACTCATTCCAAAAATTCATTTCCTGACTACAGATGTGAGTCCAGCTTACCATGTGCTCAAATCTAAATTTGAGGTCACTATCATCCAAATCCAAGATAAATTCAGTTTTGGATTTCTGTACCCTGGGCTGTTAATTTATGCCAATCCTCAGTTTAAAATTGTCCGCATGATCGTGTTGTACAACCAAAGCAAGACTTACCAGTTCTGGGGAAATCCATGCAAAAAAAGCATCAGGCAAGCCCCTTCTTTACCAGCTGTAACATAGTGGAGCCGTATCCCTGACTTTTCAATGTGCCAAGACCGAGAAAGAAGTAAATAACGTTATGAAAGGATCATGTGAGAAAGCGCATCATTTTGCCTACAGATATTTGATCTACAGGTAGAAACTGGGTTAAAAGAATGGCAAAGTCCTCTTCCTGCATTCTTGAAAGCAGCTGACATTCAGAACAGAAATTATTATGCTAAACAGGCAGGTAATCAAGGCTTAAGGCATGTCCCTCCCAGGCTTTCAAATATATTTCTTAGCACTATGCTCCAAGATCTTATCTTCACAAGTGAACTTTGATTAATGTGATCTCAGTAAGGAACTCTACCTTTACTTAAGCAGACTCACCTTGAGGGTCAGATACTTGTGTTCTCCATAACAGGAATCAGTGAGGATTTTCGGAGGGAGCCTCTCAACCTTCTGGAACACCCGACGTGGGCCCTTAGTAAGTATCAGCCTGAACACCCACATAAAGTAGTAAAGAGCAGCAATACAACCAGCACCATAAAAGATCAACTGCATCATAATGTTGGAGGCCTTCAGCATTATGCGAGTGGGCACCAGTAAGGAGCGATAGAGAGATGCCATTTTTTGGATATAATCCTGGGGAAAAGGGAAGATTTTTTTCTTTTAGGTATTTTAGTTAAAACCGCAGAGTGTTTATTCCAAATAGCATTAGACACCAACAAGTACTTCAAGCTACATCTATTGCAACAACTGCCGGAGAAAAGGGGATTCCTGTTTTCCTGTGGCCAGGATGTGCAGAATGCTTAAACAACTGCTGAATAGAAAACAAAAATCCATATCCAAACTCACCCTCAGCCACAAAGCAGTAAAACCCCAACTTTCCTTTGAATGCTATGCACCTTCATAAAGGGCAGCCAGGATAATAAGAATATACCTTAGATAAATTTACAGATAACACCTCCAAGAGGAAATAGAGACCATCACCTGGCTGGAAATACATTCACGTTAACTGACGTTTTCCACAAGGACTATTATAGCTGCCGTCTTTCAGAAAAGAGGAGAGCTGTAAATTCAAAAGTTAATGTTTCCCATTTAGGTTTTGCAGAATGGCACCTCTTATTCAACTTTGCAAAAGTCTTGGCGCTTTCCTTAAATTCTTGCGTTTTCCTTCTCCACTTCGAAAACGATCTGACAGATCTGCCGGAATTGCTTCTCTCGAACCCCTTGCCCACCTGGGTCAAACCACGGTTTCCTCGGCGAGTGAAATCCACGGCACCGGTTGCGTTCACACAACTCGCGAAGTTAAAACGCGATCGGCTACGCGGTGGGTCCGCGTGTCGTGCGAACCCGGACGCCCGGATTACCCGATCCCAGCCAGCGTCCAAGCCTGGCATGCCCCCCGACCCAATCTACGAGACGGTTACCCGCACACACCGCCGCAGCACGAGGCTCAAACGGCCAAAGCTCAGACGTCGCCCCAACGCCCAGCTCCGGCCTTCGGAGAAGCGGAGGAGCCGCGCTTCCTCCGCTTAAAGCCAACTTCGCAGCTCCGCCCCACCAAGCGAAGGCTGGCGCTATTTCCGCGTCCTGGCGCGGGCGGGGAGAGCGCCCACCGGTGGGCATCCTCCGCCGGCGACACAGGCTCCACCCGGCGGTTGGCAAAGGCGGCGAGGTGGCCGCTGCTCGGGGGAAGATCGGAGATGGCGGCCGGGCCTGGATCTTTCCCCTCGCCAGAGCCTAGTTAGCGGGTGGGGGGGGCTCGGCTGCTGCAGGAGATCGGAACGAGAAGCGTTTGGGTTTTTTTTTTTAAGGCGCGGGCTCGCAGTTCCAAGAGGCCCAGGAAGGCCCGGCTTCAAAGGCCATCTCAGGCAGCCGGTGTAGTGGAGCCTCTGGCACTCTTCCTTCCTTCCGCCCTGCCCTTAAAACGTGGCTGTATCAGCAGGCTGGTCTGGCCTGAATCAATAATTTTAACTGGGTTTTGGAAAATTTTAAATTTGAACTGTCTTGTGTAGTCCTCAATTTTTGGTTTAATTTGTTTTTAACTTTCATATTATATGTTTCTTAACTGGACTGTGAGCCGCCCTGAGTCCTTCGGGAGAAGGGTGGCATAAAAATTGAATTAAAAAAATAATAATTCTGAGCAGCCGAGGCAGCAAACCGAGCAGGGCTAGACCTGCTGCCAGTAGTTAACTAGGCCCCGGTCTGCGAAGGCCAGCTTGCATAGCGGAGGAGACGGGGAAGCCGCCAGGAGAAGGCAGCGGGAGGCTACTTCGGAAAAATGCGAAGGAGTCAAGGCCCGCTGGCAGGTGACTTTTGGGGCCCTCTGGCTCCACTTTCTTAACAGCAGCGGCTGCAGAGCAAGATGCAGCTTGGGAGATGCCCGCAACATGAAGGGGCTCCAAAGGACCCCGCTCTCCACTTAGCGAGAGAGCCCCTCCAGAGGTTTCACCTGAAGGCCTCTGCATCCACCCCATGTAACTACTTACGTTGTGAAGGATAAGAGCAGGGCAATGAATAGTGGCAGAAGACTGCACTACATCTCAAAGGTAGAGGAAAGGGGGAAAAATACAATACAGCTAATCCTTGACTTACAACCACAATTGAGCCCCAGTTTTCTGTTGTTGCCAAGTGAGTTTGTCTCAGTCTGCGATCCTTCTCGCCACAGTTATTAAGTGAATAGCTGTAGTTAGGCAAACTGTTGTTAAGTGAGTCTGACTTCACCATTGATTATTATTTTTTAATTCCCATTTATATCCCGCCCTTCTCCGAAGACTCAGGACAGCTTACAATGTGTTCAGCAACAGCCCTCATTCCAT
>JANHFR010007742.1:3093-13858 GCA_032468015.1 Mimophis mahfalensis | reverse complement strand
GGGGTGGCAGAATGCATTGGGAACGAATTAATCCATTTCCAATGCATTCCTATGGGGGGAAAAATTCGGCTTACGAAATATTCCAGTTCCAAATGTGCATTTGGAACGGGTTAATTTTGTAAATCGAGAGTCCACTGTATAGCCGATGCAAGTGCTCAACAATGTAAGTGGTTGTTTCAATTTCTGAAGTTTTTTTAAAAAAGCATTACTGTCAGTTTCCAGATTTTTTTTTAAAAAAAACATACACATATTTATAGCCCTCTAAATTATATGTGTTCAACATGACAACGTATTTTTCATAATCCATTAAGAAAAAGAGCAGTTCAATATACTGTTATTAAAGTGAAAATATTGTTAGTGCCTCTTTATATTATTTCTTACCTGCTGTTCGGTTGCAGAGATAATGTCGAACACTGATATTACCCAGCTGATTTGGTAAAACATGATTTATCTGAAGGCATACTTCTGTGTCTTCACCTCTTATGTCAATTTCACCATTAATACCAAATATTTTAAAAACTACCACTGACATCTGTCAACAAAACAAAAAATGCAGATAATCTATTAATATTCAGACAGGGTTTTTTTTTTTTCCAAATACTTTGCATCTTTCAGTAGCTTTAGGAAGTTTGGCTGCTCACTCTGAATCAGGGATGTACAAAATGTTTCACATTAGAAATGTTTCTAACTTGAAACACTTCATTTTGGGTTAAAAACAATTGTTTCAAGTTTAACATGTACTGTTCCCTATATTCCAAAAATATTTCAAGGTTGAAACAAAACACTTTATAGGATGGGTGAAATAGCTTGAAACAATTTTGGGAGGTCTTAGGCAAAGTGATGCCCTCGATATGATGTCCCGGTCTCTTGAAGCGGTGCGGGTCTGGATGGGGAGGAACAGGCTCAGGCTCAACTCTAAGACTGAGTGGCTGTGGATACCAGCATCTCACATTGTCCAGGATGTTCCATCTTTGGTAGTGGGGGAGGAGGTGTTACCCCCCTCTGAATGTGTGTGCAACCTGGGTGTCCTCCTGGATTCGTGGCTTACTTTGGAGGAACAACTAATGGCCGTAACCAGGGGGGTGTTTGCACGGGTTAGCCTTGTGAGTCAATTGCGCCCCTTCCTCGACCGAGATGCGCTATCCATGGTCACTCATGCTCTTGTCACCTCTCGCCTTGACTATTGCAACGCTCTCTACATGGGGCTGCCCTTGGGGAGCATGAGGAAGCTTCAACTGGTGCAGAATGCGGCCGCACAGGTAGTGATGGGAGTATCTTGATACTCCCATGTTACACCCCTCCTGCGCGAGCTTCATTGGTTGCCGGTCGCCTTCCGCGTGTGCTTCAAGGTGCTGGTTATGACCTAAAAAGCCCTACATGGCGTAGGCCCAGGGTACTTGCAGGAACACCTTCTGCCGGCTACATCCTCCCATTGCCCTATACATGCTCACAGAGTGGGTTTCCTCAAGGTGCTATCAGCCAGACAGTGTCAGCTGGTGACCCCCCGGGGGAGGGCCTTCTCTGTGGGTGCACCGACCCTTTGGAATGAGCTACCCCTCGAGCTCCGGATGGCCCCTGACCTCCGGTCCTTCCGTCGTGACCTGAAGACTTGGCTGTTTCAGCGGGCTGGCCTGGGCTGATTTTGGGGGTTTAAAATTTAATTGGATTTTTAAAATTCTTGTGAAATTGATTTTACTGTTTATTGGGGTTTGCCATTGGTTTAATTATTTTTTAAATTTTGTATTTGTTGTTTTTATTTGTTGAGCCGCCATGAGTCCCTCAGGAGTAGGGCGGCATATAAGTCCCAATAAACTAAACTAAACTAAACTAAAATGTTTTGATTTCAAAATGTTCTGTATATTGCTAAAAAAAGTTGTTTATATCTGATCTAAGTTAGAAGTATTATTATAGATGCTAGTAGCAACCAGTATAGTCTGTTTTTCACATTTGCTTTGATTTTTAATATTTCTAGCTACACAAGACTGAGAAGATGCTTTGTTAAATCAAATATGCTAATTATATATTCATCAAATTACAAATATATATCTATGTATAGATGTGTAATACATCCTAATGATCTCCTGTAAAAATGTTTGTTACAGGCAATATAGTACAGTACTTCAAACAGAATCAGTCCAGCTGGAAAAGTTTTCAGATGCAAAAAAACAAAAAAAGGCTTCAGAGAGGCTAGCCTAGGCAACCATTTAGTATAAGTAACCCTCAACTTACAACCCTACGTTCTGTGACCATTCAAAGTTACAACTGCAGTGCAAAAAGTGACATGGCCATTTTTCTCACTTACAACTGTTGCTGCTTTCCCATGGTCATACGATCAAATTCAGACCCTTGGTAACTTGCTCATGACAGTGGCAGTGCCCTGGGGTCATGTGATCATCTTTTGTGATTTTTGACAACTAAAGTCAATGGGGAAGTCAAATTCACTTTACAACTGCAATACTAACTTAACAATTGCAGTCATTCACCTAACAACTTGTGACCAGAAAGGTCATAAAATCAGGCAAAACTCCCTTAGCAACTGCCTTGCTTTGTAACAGAAATGTTGGGTTCAATTGTAGTCATAAATTGATGATTACCTGCAATGGAAATCCAGAGTTTAAATATGGCTCCTAGAAAATTCTGCTATCTTACAATGACCCAAAACACACCCAGTCTTATCACCAAAGATTAATTAAAGCAGAAAAACGTTAATGTTTTGGAACGATCAAGTCAGAGTCCTGACTGGCTTTAATCCTATAGAAGTGTTGTTGTGGAAGGACCTGAAGTGGGTAATCCACAAGAGAAAGTCCACCAACCTTCTTAAACTGAAGCTGTTCTAAAAAGAAGAATCAACTAAAGTTCCTCCAAGCCTGTAGGACTGATCAAAAGTTGTCAAAAATGTTGCTCAAGCAGGACACATCTGTTATTAAAAGCATAGGCTCACATACTTGTGCCACACAGAAATATGTAGCTTTGGATCATTTTGCTCAATAAATAAATGAATAAATGTAATGTGTTTTATTCCTTTCAGCTAACTGGGTTCTCTTTATCTAGTTTTAGAACTTGTGTGGACAACAGATGATATTTTGGGCATATTTATGTAAGAACATTGAAAATCAAAAAGGGTTCACAAACTTTAAATCACTACTGTAACTCTTGAAGAATAGGACTGCCCCATATAAGCCATTTTTCCAAATAGCCCTTCTACCAACCACATATATCCATCTTGTCTGGAGAAAAGGCAGGGGACTGTTTTTGAACTAATTAAATCTGCTAGCCCCTACACTTCCTCTTCTCTAGGATTTAGGGTTTCAGGTGTGACTTCCTGAAAAGTATAGCTGAACAAGGCAACATTTTATGCTATTTTTTTTGTTTGTTACTGAAGCATTTTGAAACTCTAGTAGAGTCTGAAGTACAAATTAGAAGTTTATTTAACTTTTATGACAACAGTAAAGTAGTAAACTATGTGGCATTTTTGTTTGATAAGCACTATTTTTTTTTTATCAAGGCTATGCATTAAATCCCTTCCCCCCCCCCCCCCAATTCTACAATTAAAAGAAGTATTTTAGCTTTCCAAAGAGTTGTTTAGATATATAAAGGTGTTCTTTATTTTTGGAGTATTACCATTTCTTCAGTAGCATCCTGAGTACACTCTGAAATGGCACTGAGGACATCTGGAGATGATTCACCATAATTCTCATTCTCTGTGCCTTCATCAGGCATATTTTCCACTGGTTTACTGGATAAGATAGCTGGCATATTCACATTATGAAAAAAGAGATGTTTTGTGAATAAAGATTGAATATTCACATGCAAACATTCAAGGTAGTTTAATCTAGTTGCACATCAAACTACAAAAAATAAACTTGTTTTAAATATGTTAATTTGATTAATTTTTTCTATTTAAAATGGGACAGAGAGATAAAAAGGATATCACATTCTGATCTAGTTAGTTGATAGGCAGAGACTGCAGATAGACAGGAAGATACAGCATAACATTTAACCAAAATAGGATGCAGATTCCTGCTATAAAGCTAAAAAGAAACCTGATTGTTTGAATTCTTTCTTGCATTTTATCTAAAACCCTTGCCCTACAATCACCATTTAACCATAATTAAAAATTCATCAATGATGAATATGCTATGGATGGATTTCAGCTGACCTGCAATCATACTGACAGTTATCTGAAACTCAGCCTCTGTGGTAATATATTAAACCAATCAGACAAACGAAAGAGCCATCAATACATCATATTTTCTAATTATGGTAATTTGTTTGCTATAGGCCAAAAAGATACATCTGAAATCTATAAAATATTTTTTAAAGCATGAACTAAAGTTTGTTCTTGTATTTGTGAAGAAAAAGGATAGCATTGTTTATATTCAAAGGTATGTCAGAAAGTTTGTACACCTTTTTCCAAAAAGCTTTGGCTGTCACTTCCATCACTTTCCAAGTAGTGCTCCTCAAAGAAAATACTGTCAGTAGAAATGGTATCCAAGGAGGCTTGGGATGGACTTTTCTTCATGTTCTTATAAGAAACAGAGAATGCAGGGAGATTGGACTGGCACGATTCCTTAGGCTTTCCACTTTTTGATATAAAGATATTAGGAAATCATTACTTAAGGTAGAAAAAAATTACAAAATAAAATAAAATCCTTTAAAATATTTAATTAAAAGAAATGTTGATCAAAATTCTGAAATCACAAGTAGCAATTATACCCAATAATATATTCACACTGGCATTCAGTAGTCAGATTACAATCCTGTAGATAGAACCAACAGTCTATGTACATATTAAAAGATGATAGATTTGTGATTTTGTTTTAAGGGATCCCAGATAAAGAGGGCCTGCTTTAACTAACAGGCAACTGCATTTTTCATGAATTTCCTAGTATTGTATGAAATCCATGCGATGTTCACAACCACGATGGTATAAATGAATTTGTAATTAAGAATGTTAATAGGTACGAATACAAAAAAATAAGTATGCATTCTGATTCTTTTCAATCACAAGGGACTTTTCTCCAGTTCCAACTGCATACTGATTATTGTTCCAATATATTGTATCATTCAAAACTACATGGAACATTCCTATAGGTATGCTAGCTACTGCCAAAAGAAATGTATGGAAAATAGGGTTTAAATGATTAATCTGGTAAATTATGACTACAGCACAGAACAGATGCAATGCAATATACTGAAAAAAATACATTAAAATTTTGATAGCCAATTTCCAGCTTCGTAGTATCAACAAGTAATCTAAACACTCAGAGCACCTTTAATTCCTCTAATTTTACCCTACTGACCTTAAGTCCAGGATCTAAACTATGTTAATTTTTAGAATATTTTCTGTACCTTAATGAAGACTGAAATGCAAGCATTTTTGCTGTGTTCAATTTTTCTTTGCCGTTTTCAAACTTCTCAGACTGTCCCAGTGAGTCCATTTCAGTTTCTATGACTTTAACAGTTGAGAATTCTGCTTTACTTTTGTTAGTTGAGAAACCACTTTTCTCTTCTTCCTTGCCCATCAGCATTTTAATAGGGTCTTCTCTGCAATTTGACATATCAGCCAATTCTCTAGGAAAGGAATTGTCACTTAGTGACTCACAAATTTCTTCTGAATCACTATGACAGAAAAGCCCACTATTGCTTTCTTCATTCATTTTCCTCCAGTGTTTTTCTGCTGCATCATTCAAAAATGAACTTTCACTTGGCAAATCCATGTCACTATTTGATTTTAAAACTGGATCTATCAGAAGATTAAGATTAGTATTCAGAGACCCACAATTAGTTACAACATTAGTATCTAAATTGTTCATCTGTGTAGTAGAAGTAGAAACTAGCTTGCTTTCTGATTCATAAGCTTTTCTGTTTTCCATGGGTAAGAGATCTGATGTCCCTGGACCTCCTTGTTCTAAAATAGGAGGGTTGCACATGCTTCCTTGCACTAGGGGATGAAGCAACAAAGCTATGTCAGCACTTTTCAATAAGATCCCAATGCAGACGTTTGCCTCTTTTGCTGGATTCCCTGTCACAGTTTCTACATCCTTCCTCAAGTTGTCCAGGAGTAACGCAAGGGATTCTTGAAGGTAAAGTAAAAAAAGATACTGGTAATGATTTATCTGCATGCTTACATGTTTTTGAATATGAACTAAAACATGAATGTCTGCAACATATGTAGATTGAGATCCTGAAGTGCTTTTAGTGGAGCACAAATTTTCACTACCACTGGGGAAGGCTTCCATCTCATTACTATAATACTCTTTCAGACGCTTTTTATGCTGTAGGCGATCAGCAAGGTCACAAGACTCACTTTTCAGAATGTTGAGAGAGTCCTGACTGCAAAAAGGCTCTTTGTGTGACTGTTCACATCTCAGAGGTTGACAAATCCAAAGTGTAAGTGGGAATGAATCCACAAAGCTTATCGGCCGTCCTTTCCCACTCTTCATTCCTTCGTAGTCCATCCAAAATTGAGAAAAATGCATTGCCCAAACATCTGATGCAGCTGAGGTTTTAAGTGCACATTTATTCAGTTGAGGAGTAATAATACCTTTATAGATATCGTGCAGTTTTGTATCTTGTTCATGGGCATGTCTTTGAAAAATAGGATGCAAAAGATTAAAACATTCAGAAGATTTGGGAAACTCTGTGAAAGTTCTACTGAAGAATGTAGAGTCTTTGAAGTTTTGGAATGCTGCTTCCAAATCAGAGTGTCTACAGTTTGCTGAATGTCTAGCATTTGTAGCAATCATTTCAGAACTTTGAATGGAAATTGCATACGGATCATCTCTATGTTTTTGCTTCCTTTCAGAAGGAATGATGAGCTACAATGATAAAAAAGTAAACTTAGTTAGAAAACTGCATGTGAGAATCAAACATAATTCACTGAATAAATATTCTTCAAATGTTAGAAACAAGAAATAAAAGTAAATTGTCCAAGGAGTATATGATCAATACACGTAAAGATTATTAATATACGTAGCTCTACAAAATGTGGGTTGTACAATCCCTGAAATGACTGAACAAGAGAATGAGGAAAATAGTAGTCTGCAATGGGTGGTAGTGGATTTGGGCTTAAGTCTAAAGTATAAGACAAGTGAGTGTCAAGTTGATGACAGAAAGGAAAAGATGAATTTGCTAATTGAATATAGTTGCACAACATTAAAAAATAATCTCCTGAGAAAGAATTAGAATATATGGCTAATAAAGGCAGAAATGCCTTGTGACTTAATAAAATAGACAAGCTAATCTATTAATTTTTTTAAATTTATTCACTGACTTTCTATAGCTGCTTATCTCATTCAATGACTCTTTGAGGCTTAAAGTTCAAAACTATTAAAATACTAAAAACATTTTAAAGCAATAAAAACCAGTCAAAACATCCAAATCAAACACACATAGCAGCTAAGATACTTGGTCACTTAACAAGACAGCCACGAAATGGAGTCCTTAACACATTCAGCATCTTAACCACTGGAACATAGCCAGGTTTTTAGGGCCTTATGAAAGGCTATCAGGGCCAGCGCCATTCTAATCTCCAAAGGGAGAATGTTCCATAAAGTAGGGGCCACTGTGGAAAAAGCTTGCCATGGTAGTTTATATTCTACAACTTTCTAACCAGATCACTTTATATAAGCAGTATATAGAGAAAGCCTTAAAGGTAATGTGTGCGTTATAGCTAGTTCGGACTACAACAGCTAGCACTATGAATAAGATAGTCAAATGGAATAACGTATCCATTCTGAAGGAACTATATTGGCTACTCATTTCCTTTACGAGTAATTCTACCTCTAGACCTATACTGCTTTTCTCCCATGTTTCTTCCACCTGTTCCTGAAAATTGGGTTTAAAAATTCCAGTCTAGAAGAAAGAGGTATGGTGCTATCACAGTATCCGATTGATCATTCCACTATCCTGCTTTTTCCATCCAAGAAGGGAAAACAATCCTTGTTGCCAGGCTATAAATAGGGAAGGCAACGCTTGCTACCTGGCTCATGTGTTGGTGGTATTACAAGTTCCTGTCTTCTCCTTTTAAATATTGCCACTTTCTTACTAGTTCCTGTTCATTTGCTTCTCAGATGTTACATACATGAATGACTTCATACATCTTTCCCATGTTTCTTCTTTGAAGCTACTACACCATAGCTTCAAAGCTACCATTGTTAAAGTAGAGGGAACGAATTGTTCCTTTGTTCCACAGTGGTAGGTAGAAATTTTGTGTCAATAAAGAACTGATACCTGTAGCTGAAATTCAAGGAAGCAAGGAAGTACCATTCATTAATACTTTATAACATTGTTCAAATATTAAAGGAGGGAGGGAGGACCATTGCAGAACAGTGGGAAGAAAGAAAGGAAGAAAGAAAGTGATGGAGAGGGGAGGGGAGAGGATGTGGCTCCACAGCTGTGGGTTGCCGACCTCTGGACTAGGTGGAGGACTGTTCTTACGCTCAGGATAGGGTGAATGATAAACTGATTATGGGGCAAATAGAAACTGTGGATCTGGCCTAAGTCTAAAGAAGTTAGATCTGCCTGTCTTCAGAACCCTGAGTATTGAAGGATCACCTCTGCCTATAATATCCAGACCATGTTTTATATAGTCAGAAAGTATTTTTAAAAATAGCTTGGATACATTGCATAGCAGCAAGTTCTTTCTCTTGTATGGAACTTCTCATGTAAACATGAGTGCTACTATCACTCCATTTTTTAGTACTGGTTAAGTACTATTTTCATTTATTTAAATGTTTTTTTTCTTTTTCATCTTACTGGTTTTATTATTATATTTTAACTACTTATAGCTTGCCAGGTTTTATGATTTTTGGTCAGTTTTAAATCAAAGTAATAATAAATGTCAGCTTGCTGTAATTCTGCAGTATTCCTTTTAAAGTTTTCTAGGCCCAAGGAATTCATATGCCCGTGACTATCAAACAACTACTATCCCCAATATGCTATTTATTTATAAACTGATCTCCACAGCTACAGGTACATCACTGATTCTCTGATTTTTTTTTCTGATGTGCCTATTATACTGTCATTCTTTTTACAAACAGTCCAGCTATTTGATTTTTTTGCCCCAGGCATTTATATTGTTTATTTTATTTTATTTTTATTTTATTAGATTTATATACCGCCCTTCTCCCAAAGGACTCAGGGCGGTGTTGCTTTAATACTTAGAAGCTACCCATAGTTGTGCATGAGTGGGGCAAGTTTTAAACTTCCAACCCCATAGCGTGGAGAGTAATTAATGTATAAATTACCATTCATTTATGAACATAGAATACATATACTTAAATGTTATGTATTATCCCAGAACTATTAAAACCTTTCATAAAAAGTTAATAATCAATGTTATCTATAATATACAATCACAGGCGCTGGAAATATGATATGGTATCAGTGTTATATTGAGAAATATATTTAAAAAACATGCAGGTTCTTTCAGCTATGTTAGAAATTTGAAAATTTAAAAATCTGAAATGTCCAAATGCCCTATAAAAGTTAGAAACAAAGGCAATCACTGGCACATTGTCCATGATCTGTCATTTAAAAATGGCTCCAGTTTCTAATTTTCAAAACAAAGACTGTTGTCATGCATCATTCTATATAGGAAATACACACTTAGCAATGTTGTGTTATGCTTTTGCAAACTGTACCTTTATCATTAATCCATCAACTCGAACATCAACATGTTCTTCTGATTTTGAATTGTCATTTAACTTGTACATAGCCATAAACTGACTGAGACTCTGTTTCATATCCAGTACAAATTGATTTAGCCAAAGAATGCTTCTCTCATCCATAGTGAACTGTAATGCATTTAGTTGAATATACAAGTTTGCATTTGGAACTGAAGGAAATGAAAACAAAAATATACATATTAAAATGTTTTAAAAGTAGAGTTACTATGCCTATAATAAGCTAGGTGCTTGAAGAATGTTGGCACTAAGGAAAATAGTGCTGTTATTAGTATGGCAGTGGTTTCCTTAGTCTGGCACTAGATCTTACCCTCTAATAATATTTTGATAACTGCCATAGTAGAAATGAGATGGGGGGGGGATCACAACCGGTGAAATTTACAACAAAAAAATGCAATACATAGCTTTTAATATATCTATTATCCCTTTTAGGATATTCCATTCCAATTCTTGTCAGTTCCTTTATAATTATTCTACCATCCGCTTTAATGATTTTCAAAATCTTGTGATGTTGAGCACATTCTGACTTCATTATATACAGGAAGGTAGTCCTTAAATCTGTTTTTCTACAAAGCTTGAGGCTTTCCTAAGCAGTCTAATCTTCCTTTACAACAATGAACTATTACCTAAAAACTTACTGTTCTTTATGGTAAGAATAATAAGCAAACACTAAGGCAGCAACCGTCTAATAACTTAACCACTACTTAGATTATTTCTTCTGCTTTAAATGCCTATTACTAGTGAGAGTAGAGGCAGTTTCTCCGCACCTACCTACCCACTCTCAAGATCATTTATACAGATGCCTACTTGATATGCATCTGTGTATATATGCAAGATATGCAATCTGATATAATCTCTATATAAAACAGCATGGGTTTGTGTCTGTGTTTGTATGTATGTGCCGGCTGCACTAATCTCAACTAAACTGTGCATACGTATAACTTACCCTCTGGCAACAAACACTGGTGTGTGTGTGTGTGTGTGTGTGTAAAACAGCTCTAACCTCCCCCGGGGGGTGGGGTCTGTGTCCCCTAAAAATCCTCCCAGCCAGCACCATTGCAGCTGGGATAGTGTGG
>JANHFR010007739.1:0-16556 GCA_032468015.1 Mimophis mahfalensis | reverse complement strand
ATATAGTCACATTCAAGAACTGGAAAGTAAAAACAAAGAACATTTTCTATAGTGTAATGCAAAATATGGAAATAGATATTAAATGTAATAAAAGAGAAAAATATATTTCACAGTGACGGCTATTTTCAATTCTCTCATTTCAGAATGATGGACCACATTAATGATAAAAGTATGTACATGTATAAAAAAAACTAAACCAAATTGACTTCAGACATGCCCTCTCCAAAATAAGTGGATACAAAATGGAATATATTAAGGCCCTTTGAATTCTTAAATTTATGAATGGTGCTATTTAGTACAGTGTGCCAGTTAGTATATACTGTTGTTCACAACTGCATGGTAAAATTGATCAGGATCACAGACCAACAATTTCTGGAAAGAAGAGAAAATAGATGATTATTGTATTCTAATACACAATTTTATTAGTTATTTTCTTTATGTGTGTATATATGAACTTATCTTGCTTTATTGTTGGTTGCTTGAAATATTACTGTTTTATTGATCTCTAACTGACACCACAATTATGGTGGAAAACCCCCCACATCCCTGCAGTAAATTACAAGCCAAAAAGATATTTATGGAGATTCTCAATCATCCAGGTCTTGGTTGTCCCAAAGGTGCTTTTTCAAGAGGCAACTGGATTTTCTGGTTTTTCTTCTCATACATGAAAGAATGGATGAGAAGTGAAACATCTTCACAAAAAACCCAAAACAAAACAACAAACCAGAAAGTCCAGTTGCCTCTTGAAAAAGCACCTTTAGGACAGCTAAAAAGATAATGTGTTTTTCCTTTTCAGGTTTAAAACTATGTTACTTACAGGTACTTCAAATGACTGGCAGTATTCAACTTAATAAAGATTTTAAAGATGTTCATAAATCAAATTAGATAAAGGTATAGACGATATGCAGAAAGATAGGCAATTCTTATGGGCTACTGGGCAGACTCTGAACATTTGAGCATGTTATGATATTCACAAACATTTTATTTTATTTTTATATATTTTGTTCATATTTCTATGCTGCCCAATTCCCGGGGGACTCTGGGCGGCTCACAGTGAAACAACATGAACAATACATAATAAAAAATGTTTAAAATGTTAAAACATTAAAAACTCATGCACACCATTCAGGCCAGATCTTGTAAGATTGCAATAGCAAGATCAATGGCCCCAAGCCGGCTGGAAAAGCCAGGTTTTCACTGCCCTCCAGGAGGCCAACAGGGTGGGGGTGGTCCAGACCTCAGGAAGTAACTGGTTCCAGAGAGCCAAGGCAGCCACAGAGAAGTTCCTCCCTTGTGGGCCCGCCAGCTGGCATTGGTTAGCTGACAGGACCCAGAGGAGGTCAACCCTGTGGGATCTTACTGGTCGCTGGGACCTATGAGGTAGAAGGTGGTCTCACAGATAGCCTGGCCCTGAGCCATTCAGGGCTTTAAAGGTGATAACCAACACCTTGAATTGTGCCTGGAGACCAATAGGGAGCCAGTGCAGGTCACGGAGAATTGGTATAATGTGGGTGTACCTAGGTGCACCCATGATAGCTCACGTGGCTGCATTCTGGACCAGCTGTAGTCTCTGAACACTTTTCAGGGGTAGCCCCATGTACAGCACATTGCAATAATCCAACCGCGAGGTGACAAATGCATGAGTGACTGTGAGGAAAGCCTCCCAATCCAAATAGGGTCACAATTGGTGCACCAGGCGAACCTGTGCAAAGGTCCCCCTAGCCACAGCTGCCAGATGTTGCTCTAATCTTAGCTGTGAGTCTAGGAGGACACCCAAATTGCGAACCCGTTCTGAGGGGGACAATTTCTCCCCACCCAGAACCAAGGATGGACAGTCGACATAGTCTTTGGGGGGCAATACCCACAGCTACTTGGTCTTGTCTGGGTTAAGTCTGAGCCTGTGGTGGTGCAGTCAGTAGATCTGTGGTGGTGCAGTGAGTAGAGTGCTGTATGTAGTGCCTAGTTGCCAGCTGCCTGCAATTAGGCAGTTTGAATCTCACCAGGGTCAAGGTTGATTCAGCCTTCCATCCTTTTGAGGTGGGTAAAATGAGGACCCAGATTTTTGGGGGCAATATGCTGACTCTGTAAACTGCTTAGAGAGGGTTAAAAGCCCTGATAAGTGGTATATAAATCAAATGCTATTGCTATTGCTTAGGTGACACAGTAGGTGTGGGAAAATGGCAGTTAGAATATGGGGTAACTTATATGCTGATGCTCTTCAGTGAAGTCCCATACCCACCCTGTGAATTCTTCAAAGGATTAAAGTTTGTCACTAACAAGCATTCCCTTTAATGCTGTTGTTCCTTTCTAGTTCAGTGATGTTTCCTACCTCATAGGTCAGGGGTCTGCAAACTTAAACACCCAAAGAGCCATTTGGACCCATTTCCCACAGAAAAGAAAACACCGGAAGCCAATAATTTAACAACCAATATGACGGGGTGGGCATGGCCAACTCACATCACTTATTCCCACCCAGTTGCCTCCTGCTCTGGAATATGGAGTGAGTCTCCACCCAACACCATCACCCTTACATTCTCAGGGCAGGCAAGGAATGACAGGGAGGGGAGGGCATAGGAGGGCAGGGGGCAGTCAGTGGTGGGATCAGCCAACATGGAGCCACAGAAGAGGGCCGAAAGAGCTGCATGTGGCTCCAGAGCCACAGTCTGCAGACCCCTGTCATAGGTTATGCAGGAAAATTCTTAAATATATTTTCATTTTTGTTTATTTTTGAAGGACTCAAATTATGACTCTAAGAGAACTTGAGGAATACCAGGGCATACTGGAACATCAAATTGCCTCCCCATATTTTTATATACTAGCTTGCTTGTGATATGGAAGAATTAAACTGAATAAGAGATACAGGTAAACATCTGAGGCCTACCTTCACATCCTGACATACTTGATTATCATTAGATATATAGAAAATATCTAAATGTACACATAATTTTCCTAGAAACAGGAACCCTAATAAGCCAGTTTTTATGAATAGCTTTAAAAACATTTGGAAAACACTGAGCTAGGAATACAGTTTGCACTTTATGTTAGCTTTATATCTCACTTTTGCTCCAATAGCTCAAAGCATCATATGAGGGATTTCTTTTTTTCCCAATTTTTGTATAAAGAAAATTGGCCCAAAGTCAGTAAGTGAATTTCCATGGTTGTGGTTGAATTTGAATTTGGATTTGATGGGAAGGTAACAGCGTTCCATGTCCCTTCGGCATTTAGTCATGCCAGCCACATGACCATGGAGACATCTTCAGACAGTGCTGTCTATTTGGCTGTGAAACAGAGATGAGCACCACTCCCTAGAGTTGGGAATGACTAGAATGTATGTGCAAGGGGAACCTTTACCTTTACCTTTAATCCTGATCTAATACTGTAACCACTATGCATAATGCCTCCCTTACTTCCCATACTGAATTTAATTATTTTGGCTGACATACAAATTCTGTTTTAGGACTACTGATGAAATAAGGTTTGAAAATGTTTTTTTTAAAGGTATTTTTTATTTTATTTTTTACAAACTCATCCATCAGTGTGTCAAAGCAGGTTACAAATAATGTGCACGTTCATAATTTGCATTTTCATTTGATTTAATCCATATACATATATTGTTCTTACACTAATGGTTACATATTCAATACTCTTAATATTTTCTATTACTCTTTTTCTTATTGATTCTCTAGCCACCGATAAAATGTTTCCCATATTTTGTAGTATTCCATATCCTCTTTCTCTTTAATTGCCAGTGTTAACCTGTTCATTTCTGTGCATTCTAAAATTTTCCTTATCACAATCTCTTCAATAGGTATTGTTTCACTCTTCCAATTTTGTGTAAATACTATCCTCACTCCAGTCAATACATGAATAATCAAATATGCATACTCCTTACTATAAATATCAGTTAATATTCCCAATAAAAATATCTCAGGCTTCATCTCGATGTATTGCAGAGTCATCTTTTATAGCCAAGTATGTATTTTTAACCAATATTTCTTTGTTTCTGCACATATCCACCATATATGATAATATGATCCTGTTATCTGATGACACTTCCAGCACTTAGCAGATATATCTTTAAACTTGTTAGCCTTGATGGGGACAAGTGCCATCTATAAAACATTTTATATAAATTCTCTTTGTATGCTGTTGACATTTTCAGTGTATAGTTTTTCCCCATAATTTCTTCCACTTTTCTAGCTCTATTGTATGTCCAAAATTTTTTGCCCACTATCATAGTTTCCTTCACCTGCCCTTCCGCTAACTTATGTCTTAATAGGTAGCCATAAAATTTCTTAATCAGTCTTTCATCTTTTCCAGTGAATATTGTTATACCCAATGTCAACTCACCTAAATTTGGAGGTCTGCTGAGTTGAAGAAAAAAATAGCCTTCTTTTGCTTCTATCTGCTTCCTCCATGTCTTTCTCACTACTCCAGGTATCAGGTTGCAAAAAAGATAGCAATTAAGCCAGGAATGCCTTAAACCTTCCTCCATAATGACTCACAAAGTCCCAATGTGGACATGTTGTTACAATTGTTTACTTTTCTATCATCTTTCCAAGTTATGTAATTTATCTGGTAATGATATTTTAGAGCAGTAGCTTGGCAAATTTTGCCTTTACTAAGGATTGAAATTAAATGTGATTCAACTGAATATTTTCAAAACATTTTTATATTTTTTTTCTTTTGTGTTTCTCTGTCCTCATGACAATGAAAAGGTGTGACTTGGATGCCTACCTATTGAAAAAGTTCTTTGAGTACTCTCATCTCATAATGTCTACATGATTTGAGTAGGACAATACCATCAGAAGTGGAATAAATGTCTGCATCTCATTACCAGATACAAGTGTGGTTGGCAAGAGAATAGAAAATAAAGTATCCATAACATTTTTTGGTGTTGTTTGTAATTTAATAATGGTTTACTATAGATTCAACTTGATGGGATAATCCTCTTCTAGTCTTGTGTTGTAGACTTTTCTTGGCAGTTGTACATCAATTTAGCATTGCAATATTTGTTCACCGTGAATTTAATAATCATAAAATTATGCAGACTTAATTAACTTCAAGCTCTGCTTATATCCAAGAATCCCAGGTGTAATTCCTGCTTACAGAGGGCAAAGACATCTCATCATCCCAATACAATTAACTTCCATATGTACCTAATTACAAATTCAGCTACATGTTTACACAGGTAAACCTCTAGTGAGGTTACCTTGGACTATATTGTTTTCTCTTTTTCCCCCTATACTTCTAACCAGCTTTCTCTATAAATCCCTGTTCAGATAGTTAACCATCTGTCAGTTATAGTAGAAACATTGAGATATTGATTCATCCTTTCTTATTCAGTAATGTGTCTATTAGGAAAGTTGTAAACTTGGGTTTATTGACTAGTATAAAATTACCTTATATATCAACTGATGTGGATCTGAATATTCCTGGATTGCATACCATTGATAGCCTTATGGGTATTCAGTTAGAATTCCTAGCTAAACAGTGTGGAAAGAAAATGCTGCATGTGTTGATATCTTGTGTTGATTCAGCATTGCTACAGTTAGATTATGGTGGATTTTTTTTAAAACAGAACAAAATATAAACAAAACAGTTTGTGAGAAAGATGTACATAACCAAGAACTAAAGGGAATGTGGGAAAGGAAATATTCATTTCTTAAAGTTCAACACTAATAGTAGTAATTCCAGTGGA
Source organism: Mimophis mahfalensis (assembly GCA_032468015.1). NCBI lineage: Eukaryota > Metazoa > Chordata > Lepidosauria > Squamata > Mimophis > Mimophis mahfalensis. The sequence goes on along the minus strand of JANHFR010007739.1, from coordinate 10,855 downwards.
GGTCAGACTTTATAAATTTGCTTGGGGGAGTGTTCTATTTCTAGATATTCTAGTTAAAATTATTAACTTCATAAGCAGTTTCGGTATTAGGGTCATTGATCTTCCACTCCCTTCTATTTTTATATATTTCTGATACTTTCACAAAGTTATTCCACAGGTAAAAGTGTTCATAAAAATCACATTTTGCTTGTTTGTTTAAATGAATGGAAACAAAGGGAATAGCTGACAGAAGGAAGGCAGAGAGCTATGCATACACAATCAAAATCATCCTCTTGGATTCCCTGAATTAAAAGTGCTTGCATAACCACTGGAAAATATGCTTATGATACCCTGTGAACTTCTCAAGTTTATTTTGTTTGCAGCCTCCAAATTTCCTTTGGATATTTATCCCAAAGGGATAAATTGTATATATATTTTTGAAAAAAACTTATAATATCTTGCATCCTGTGTTTTCAATTTCGGGGGAAAACAATATAAATTTACATATTTACTTACAGTACTTTATTTGGGAGAGGAGGAAACTGTGTTCCAAGCTTTTTTTTAAAGAAAAGAACAAAATCTTTATTCCATGGTTTGAGAAATACAGTATCAGATTTTGTATCAATCAGTTGTCCTTTTGGTTTTGGAGGGCTTTGGTAGGAAGAAGCCTCTCCTTTTTTTTTCTTCCGAAGGATGAACAGAATTAATATAGCTTAGAATAACTGAGACAAGAGAAAGGGTATCTGTTTCAAGAAGTGATCCATCACAGTTGTCACTTTCTTCATAATTAAACTCTAATCTCTATTGAGCAAGGACTTTCTGAAGAACAACATATGGTAATATGTTAGATCCTCTTATTTACAAAAAGCGGGAGGGGAAAAACTGTTACAGTGAATGTGAAATGGGATTGTGCTATGCTTTATTATTTCTAGGCTCTATTGTTTAAAAGCTAAATTTGCACATCATGTTAAGCCAATGTTTGTTGAGTATAATGCTCAGCCATAAACCATGAACTTTGGGTAAAGTAGGTTCACACAATGCTAAGCCATAAATAATGGCTTTCAAGTCTCAGTGGCTGAGTTTACACCTTGTACTATAACATTATTCTGTGTGAACCTGTATGAAAGGTGAACCCAGTCACTGGGATTTTCAAACCATCATTGTAACCTACAGATCATGTTGTGGTGTAGTATAATGTGTCCCCTCAACCATTGTGTTTAATTTTGTCTAAGTAACTCAGCCGCACAAATATTTGACATGAGAAATGGTAAGACATGGGAAATCCTACTATAAAGTTAATGAGCTGTGTTCGCTGATGTGACTAGGAGTAATCTGGTCTAATTGGTTCCTCCTTCCCTAAATACCCATCATCCTATTTAGCTTTGTAAAAGAGCTCTAGTCAATAGTCTCAGTTAATGCACTGGTCAGTGACTCTGCTAAACTATGCTCTGGATATTTTTTGAATCTGACAAATAGCCTTGATTTTTATAGCAGTTACACCAGTCATTGGATGGGGGATAAATGAGCTTTCACAGATAGTTAAATGTCTGCTATTTAGTCTTTGGACAGATGCCTAGCATTACAGCACATTATTTATTCATATATTAATTAGAAGGCATATTCAGCAGTGTAGTGAAATGGATGAAGGGCAAACCAGAAATCAGAGAAGGCTTTAGCTAGGATATAGTGAGGAATGGAAGGATACTTTAAGTAGCAACAGTGTATTTTCATATGGGAGAATACAGAAGGCATAAGCTGAATGACTACAGCTTTGTCAACAAATGGCATATAAATGGCATATGAATTATTATATCATCTCAGAGAATCAAACGACCAGTTTACTGTACCTAGTGAATCCCAATGGAGATTCAAAAATAGTTTCAGTCAAGCTGAATTTTCAATGAGCTTAAATGGACTCCAGGGAATGGTAGAGGACAGGAAGACCTGGAAGAATGTTATTCATGGGGTAGCAATGGGTTGGACATGACTTCACAACTAACAACAACAACAACAACAACAATTTGACTTGGTTTTTCCCCAATGACTTGGTTTTTCCCCAAATGACTTGGTTTTGCCCCAAGAATAGTCATGATTTTCTGAATAGGTTTCAGTGAATGAGTTTACACAGAACACTCATTGACGCTGGTATTTTTCTGTCATGAGTTCAAGTCATGACAAACCATCCCATCTGTTGAGCTAGGGCAGGATTGTCAAACTCATGTTGTCTCGGTGGCATCATGTGACATATTGGGACTTTTCCTCCCTTTGCTAAACTGGGCATGGGCGTGGCCAGCGTGTGATGCATCTGGCCCTCAGACCATGAGTTTGACAGCCCTGAGCTAGGGGAATGTTTGCTGTAGGCTGAGGAAAAACCTTTTGTCATTTTATTCCTCAACTTACCACAATTCATTTAGTGACAAATTGAAGTTACAACATCACTGATAAAGGTGATTTATGACTATTTTTTACACTTATGACTGTTGTAGCAACCCCATGGTTATGTGGTTTACATTTGGATGCTTGAAAACTGATTCATATTTATGATGGTTGCAGTGTCCAAGAATAGTGTAATCACCTTTTATGATCTCTGACAACCAAACCAGATTCACCTAACAATAATGTTACTAACTTAACAGCTGCAGCGATTCACTTAACAAATGTGGCAAGAAAAGTTGTAAAATGGGACAAAACTCACTTGAAAAATTTCTCACTTAGCAACATAAATTTTGAGTTAAATTGTGGTTGTAAGTTGAGGACTACCTGCATATGAAAAGGCACCTTAACATGGTAGCTATGAATGTTCCCTTAAATCTGAACTAGAATTTATAGATGTAATAGAATATAGAGATATATTGTAAGTTTTGGAGAAGGTGTAGTGCTATGCAGGTAGTTCTTACTTGACAACTGCCTTCTAAAATGGCTGTGCGCAGTTACAACCGTGATGAAAAGTAACCGTGTGACCAATACTCACATTTGCAGATCTGTGAAACAAAGGAAAACTGAAATATAATCATAAGCATAGTGGTTGTTTCACCTACCAACTGCTTCACTTCACAATCAAGTTGTTCTGAATTGTGGTTGCTACATACGACCAAAAGCCACTGATAATTAACAATGATTTGGAGAAGTTGTTTTATTTAATGGTTTATTTTTTAGAACTTGTACTCTTTGGATATGTGGAAGTGTTACAGCTGTTTGAAAGCAAGTATGTCATTGAAGATCAGCTTGTAACCTTTTAAACTTTTAAATTATTATTATCCATAATAAGTGTTGTGAAACTTCCAAGATTTATTGTGTAGTTGGATAAAATCCATATCTTATCCCTATGGATGTTTCCAGTATCATTAGTTATCAGGAACTGGCCATTTATTCTTCCTAACATATAATATCCATTGAAGTCCCTATGGTCAGAGAGGTTAGATTTAAGCTGTAATAATAATGGAAATAAATATATGTCACAAAAACCGTATATACAGGAAAGGTGTTTTGCTTATAGTAATTCCTTTGTAAATTGTATATGACAGCTGTGAATCTAGTCACACCAAAATTAATTTAGCTTTTACTGGATGCTTTGCATTCATTTCTTTAAAGGAATCAATTAAAAAAAACTATTCAGCATTTGTTTTGAATATATTATTTCTGCTGCTTCATTATTTTGGTCCTTCCTAAACATTTGTTGTACACATTTCTTCCTCCTGATAATAATTTGTTATTCTTACATTTACTATAATACTTCTCTCTTTTTTGACTTTACCTCTAGTTAAAACAACTTTATATAGCTTAGTTTTTTTTAAAAAGAATATTTGTATATGTATAATTGAACTTTTAAATGTAGTATTACATTTAGTAAAATAAATCACATTGCTAATTTGAACCAATATTAGGATGCAAATTAGAATGTAAAGGATAATGCAGTGTGTTCCATTGACAGCACTGGATAACAGTAGATGGGTAAATACATCTTAAATACAGACCTTTCTCCCAAAATGCCTTGTCTTCACAAGGCAGGAAGTAGAAAATATAAGGCACACAAGCCATATATGTTCCAATTTCCTCTGTATTTTTCACTGTAGGGAAGTCCCAATTCTGGCTGGAAGTAAAAGGCAAATTGATATGTCTGTACCTGGAAAACTGTGGAAAGGAGTCTTTAAGAAATAGGGAAAAAGAATCAGAAATTTGTGCTCTGCTCCAGGTGGTGACATCATTATACCAATGTTATCACTATTACAGCTGCTAACTATTGGGACAGTTTTTCAAATAAAATCAATGTCTCTACCATATGGTGTTCCATATTGATATTTCATAGAAAAATATTGTGTTTCTCTATATTTCTTTCATTTGGAGATACTTTTCATTTTTAAAAAAAAATATCTCCTACTTTCTGACTACTTGACACTTGTAAATGCATACAGCAAGGTTAAGACAAATCCCTCAGTAAAGAAAGCAACAAGCACAAAAGATGAGGTAAAGCAGACAGCAGCAGGAAACAGAATCTCTAATAGTTGAAAGTGAATCCCTTTCTACTTTATTAGCATTCTGCAATATTTTTCAATATTTTGTGATCAAATGAAACCAAAATCTAGCCTTTCTCCACATTAGTCTTTTACAAAGTCATCTCCCAAACTGTGGTTTCCAGATGGTACCACTACTATTCTCATTGTACCGGAGAACATTAATATGACATAAAAGAAGAAGAAAAGGCAAGATTCATAGGTGATAACTGGAGAAATAAATTTGAAACATTTGGCAGAGGAATCCTTGTGCCCCTCCCCCGCCCAAAAAAGAGGAGCTGAAGCTTTTTATTGCATTCAAGTTCATAGGAACAGATGCGACAGCCATTTGCACTGTGATCATCATAAGTAACAGATTGGCAAACCTGGGTTTTTCAACCTTTTAACATACATATTAAAAGTCTATATATGAGAATTCCCCAACATATGCCCAGTAAGTAGCCCGGTGTGGCACACATGCATTAAAAAAAAAAAAACCCTCAGTGAATCTACTGCTGCCAAACATTGCTGCCACTACTTACACAAAATATAACCTTCAGAAAAAAAATCAACAAGAAACATGATTTCATGAGATATACTCTACAGTAGTGAAAAAAACAAATTGTTTAACATTGAAACAAAAATGTAATCTTGACAGTGTCTGGTTGGGAACTTAAACTTGGAGAATATACAGTCGTGGGAAAACAAATAGTGTGTGAGTGAGTGAATGAGTGAGTGTGTGTGTGTGTGTGTGTCTGTGTATTCTTATGTTTTTGTGGGTATTTGTGTGTATGGCATTATGCTTTGTTCGGGTATTTTCCCACGTCTTCATAGTTATGCTTTTAAAGTTGTAGTGATGTTTTGGTAAAATCTCATTTACCATCTTCGGGCTCATATGTGGATGTCTTTCAGAAATGGATGCCACAGCCTTCCTTCCATATATGAGCTCGAAGATGGCTTTAAAAGCACAACTATGAAGATGTGGGAAAATATCCGAACAAAGCACAATGCCATAAATACCCACAAAAACATAAGAACACACACACACACACACACACTATAAAAGTTAACCAAATTTAAGCAACAATTATAAGGAATTCCCTTATAGTTTCCTATACATACAATACATCATACAGTATTAAAATTATAATCACTTACTGTCTGGCTTCCTTCATTAGGATCAATTTTAATCATTAGAATGTATGCCCTATCCAAAATAAAATATCTATTTGAGGACAGGTGGCTGTGCAGTCTTCAGGAAAACACTGTCTGAAATGGTAGGGTCTCCGGCTTGACCAAGAGGTTGGACTATAAGACCTCCAAGATCCCTTCCAGCCGTCTTCTGATTGATTAATGGGATCCAGAAATCAATTAGAGCAAAAATGATTCAGATCAATATTTCAATAAGCTACCACTGGATTCATATGGAATGGGAAAATATCCAGAGTAACAACAACAACAACAACAACAACAACAACAACAAAGAATTTGTACAAAATTCTAAAGAGATCGATGGGCTTCCTTTCCAAATTTAATTTTAAACTGTATCATAAAGCAAGCTGTCTGTCACTGATACAGAATGGCATAGATAAAATCCCCAACTAGTATAATGACAATTTTGGAAGAAGATGGCTTATCCAATGGATTTCATAGATATGATTGGTATAGAGATACAAAGAAAGATAAAAAGTTAAAAGAACACATTATTAGACGAAGCTTGATAAAAGCACAGAATGCTACAAAAACAGTAGGCCAACAATTTCACCTCTAGCTTCTTCCTCAAATGCTTCTCATGTTGGAGGCAATTATAGCAAGAAAATAGTAATTACATATACAGACATGGTTCACTGAGATTCTACAAAAAAAGATAAAAAACATAGCAAGAACTACTTAGTGAAGGCCAGAAGATAACATGGGTAATGTACTTACAACTTGCCAGAAGGAGAGGGGAATTCTCTTAGTATATCACTGTATATCTGATTTTGTTTTTTTTAAAAAATAAACTCTTTGTTTACAACAGGTTTATCGTTTTCTTTGAGTATCTTTACAGAAAATTCAATTATCAATTAATAAGGGATGGAGGATTTGGTTTCCCAAATCTGAAACTATATCACCATGCTTATCTATTATCAAGTACTAAATATTGAAAGCTAACAATTGGTGTTGATTTTATGATTTGAGCAACTTGAGGAATATACATATATAGCACCTTTTGTTGGATGAACAGTATTAGATATAAATATATTAAAATGCTAGTATCACTGGAAACAATTACATCAGGAAGTTAGAGAATGCAATGTCTAATAAAAAAGATTTTATAATTTTTGCCATGTATTGATTTTATGGGGAAAATCAACTGAAATAATTGTGAAAAAGATGTGAGATGGGAAAAATGGATAGAAATGGGGATATTGACTTTGGGTCAACTGATTGATGAAGATGATTTTTTAACACAGTCTATATTAAGAGATAAATCATCTACCAAATGTAATCCACTGGTAATATTTCAAGCTATGTATAAGTTATAATTTAAGGTCCATGACACTCTTTCTATATATGTTAAGAATCTGAATAAAAATGATGTTATATAATTAATTATATGTAGAATTGTAATTATTTACTCTTAAAATGATATACTTTTTTTCTTTTTATCCTTTATTATATATTGGTATATTTTCACTTTTTAAAAAACACTTTCTATGATTTTTTTTAAAAATTCCATTTATATGCCGCCCTTCTCCAGAGACTCAGGGCGGCTTACAACCTCTTGAAACATTAGCCTTTATTCTTTGTATATACCTGCTTATTAGGGCATTCACCCCCACCCCACCCCAAGCGGTGTTTTACAACATCAGCTTAATGCCCCCAACAGTCTGGGTCCTCAGTTTACCTATCTTGGAAGGATGGATGGCTAAGTCAGCCTTGAGCCTGGTGAGATTTGAACTCATCTTAATTGCAGGCAGCTGGCAGCTAAGTGCTACTTAATAGCACTTTAATCTGCTGCACCACCCAGACTCTATATAATATATGTTCTCTGACTAGGTATGTATATTTATCATAATTACATTGTAGATTCCCCCCCCCCTTTTGTGAATAGTTTTTTTTTAAGTAATATAATATATCCCAGATTGATGGAAGGATAAAATCAGATCTTAAGAAGGGAAGAGGCATCTTAAGAAAAAAAAAACAGAACTTGAGACTCACATGAAATCAACACCATCTGTGGTGCATATGTAAAATTTTACTTATATGCAGAGTAAACAAAAGCTGTATGATAAAATGGTTGCAAAATTTTACAGTTACCACATAACAATGGAAAGAATCATGATCTAAATTCCATAAGATGTAAATCATCTTATAACTTAACGGGAAGTTGGTGCAAAATATTCCATAGATAATATACAACTCTATCAATTATATCTGAAATATACAAATCATACAATGACAATTACTGAAAATTCCACAAAACAAAGTAGTTTTATCACATGCGGTGGACACGTAAGAAATTCTCAAAGTACTAGAAAGATTTACAGGAAATTTACAAGATCTGCAGGAAAAAAAAGGAAATTTAAATTTGAAGTGAAACATTGCCGTCACAAGAAAAGATCTGTCCCACCCCAAAGTCAATAATTTCCAGTGCCTCCATTCCGCTAAACACTAGCAGCTCAATTGCTGCTGCCACGTCCTAACTACCAAACAGCTAGTCAGAATACCAGCTGTTGCTTGCAACACCAGTTATTTTTAATTTATCAGCTTGGGTCTTTCCTTTCAATGGGTTATATCAGGGGTGTCAAAATCACATTGTCACGGCAGCATCACGTGATGTATTGGGTCTTTTTCCCCCTTCACTAAAACTGGGCTTGGGCACCACATGTTGCATCCTGTCTGCGGACCAGGAGTTTGACAGCCCTGGATTACATAGACCTAGTCTGTGCCTTTACAAGTGCTTTTAGAATCTTAGGACTATGTCTTCCACTACCAATCAAACTATTATTATTTTGAAAGGTTTTACTAATGTTATAAAACCCCTGGAACCTTGGAAGACTTTCAGTATTGGTTTACTTGTAAGTATACAATGAATGGGGACACTATTATAAACACAGTATGTCAGAATGGCAAAAGTTGCTTATTAAGATTAGATCTGCCGCAACAGATTCAGATAAGCCTCTAATCACAGGCTGATTGAAAGGTCTGAATGCTTTAAATAAGAGCTGTCTGGTGATGATGATGATCTTCCAACTTGATTGGGTTCATCAGAAAACTGCATTTTGGGGAAGAGACACCTTTCCAACTTACTATTAGATTGCATTTCTGCTCATGTATAAGAAAGATGAATTGCACTCAAATATAATTCATCCGTTGAGACAAAGCCAAGGACTCACAGTAGTATATCGTTCAGCAGGTATTGCTCCACTTGGCAGGATCAGTTGCTATGGACAAATTAATTATCTTATTCCCTAATAGTGCAAACTTAGGCAAACATGTTTACTCCAAAGTAAGCCCCATTCAGTTCAATCAGATATATTTCCAGTTAAGATTTCAGACTAAATGGTTAAAGCCTTTCAGAGGGACTGAAGTAATTAAAAGGGATAACAGGCTGTCTATGGAAATGAACATGATATTTTACATAGTGCTGAATCTTTATCTTCCCTTCTTAATGAATTCATTTCCCTCCTCCTTTTTTTTCTAAAAAAAATATAACCCAATAGATAGAAGATTGAGTATGTTTACCTGAGATTTATTACAGGGGATTATAGGTAATCCTGAATATGATGCTACATGGTTGAGATACTTAATACATACAAATTAAATCTTTTCCTGCAAATATACTCATAAAAATAATGAATTCAACATCAGAATGAAGAGATTTTAGGCTTATTAGTATATGTAACCCTATTCAGTGAACTCCAATTTTCTGAACACAGATGTTGCCAGCAAAATAATTAGTAGAAAAAGTGTATATCCAGTGGAATATCAAATGTATCAAATATTAAAATTTAATACCTTATAAACAGTTGGGAAAGTGATTTGTGATAGAAAATCGTAACCAATTTTATAGCTTAAACTCTAGGAAGCGCTGCATTTTTATAGAAACAGCTCATTGGAAATTGAATATTAAAGAAAATCCCTCTAGGGTAACCTGCTCTTGTTTCTGAAAACGCTTTGATAGAATCTACTGACAAGATAAAAATAAAATATAATAAAAGCTGAACACAGAAAGTCTGAAACTTTAAGCCATCATCATGTGACAGGAAGCACTGCTTGTTACAATATAACAATACAGGATTACATTATATATCCATGTATTTTTGTATGTATGGAAAGACAAATATTTGGGTAAGTAGAATAGGAATTTGTAATTTAAGGACAGTTTCTGTTCACTTCCTCCTTAGTTACTTAGTTTGCATCTCTATTTAAAGATACCCTCTGAATATCCTCGTAAAGCTACAGTCCAGTAGCTTTATGGACAATGCTAAAGGGTGGCAGTAATTTACTTTTAACAGAATAACAGAGTTGGAGCAGACCTTGGTAATTTTCTAATCCAATCCGCTGCTCAAGTAGAAAACCCTATACCATTTCAGACAAATGATTGTCCAGTTTCCTTCTTAAAAACCTCCAGTGTTGGAGTATCCTGTCTTCAGGTGGTTTGGAGAATAGGTTGAGCGGCTCTTCTTTGTGGCAGGACAAGAATCAGTGGATGGAACCTAATCAAGGAGAGAACCAACCAAGAACTAAGGAGAAATTTCCTGAAGAATGATTGCAGGAATTGGGTAGGTCTAGTTTAATGAAAAGAAGGAGGAGGGATGACATAATAGCAGTGTTCCAATATCTAAGGAGCTACTTCATTTTAACCAAATGGTCATTCTTGTTGATTAAGAGATTCATGGGTTTCTGCTTACCTTGTTTCTATTACATATTATATAACTTTGACTTGTATGCTGAATTAACACAATGCAATGTTTTAGTTATATCTGTAGTACTGCTTATGGCCACTAATATGACATTTGGCTATGTGTACATTTTGTTTTAAATGCTGCTATTAGTGTTCTTTATCTTACTCCTGGGACAAAAAGGCTCTGAAGCAGTTTACTAAGATCTATAATTAAAATCTAAAATACATAAACACAAAATGAAAAGGGATTGGAAAGGAAAGAGGAAAATGCCAAGTCAAGTGCTGCTCCTTAATTAGGAAATGGTTATTGGTGTTCTTTCTAACCCAAAAGAAAGAAAGAAATATCTCCTATACAGTATGCTATTTCACTGAATAATCAACAGGATTTGTAATTCTCATAATCTTTTTCTGCCATAATTTATTTATTTATTTATTTATTAATCAAATTTATATACCGCCCTTCTCCCAGAGGACTCAGGGCGGTGTACAGGGC
>JANHFR010007736.1:183951-195681 GCA_032468015.1 Mimophis mahfalensis | reverse complement strand
AATGCCCCAGCTAGCAGCGCTGGCTGTGGAATTCTGGGAGTTGAAGTCCACGCATCTTCAAACTGCTAAGGTTGAGAAACACTGCTTCTGAGAGACTTGAACTCTTCCGGGCTGCTCCAGATCACATTCAGAAATACTCATCAGATTGGGACAATCTGTCCAATAACTTCTAAAGAAACCAGGCAGACTTTTACCATTTCATGTTAGGTTAATATTTATTTCATATTTTACACAAAGAAACATGCTTTAAACATTTCCATTTGTTAACTGTAAATAATCCTCTGTAAAATAAAACGGACAATAGCTTTTTGTTCAGAACTATGTCAGCAGAAATATAAATATATTGTAATTAAAATGCTATTGTGATAGTTACATGCTACCAATCATATTTGCAAAATAAAATTGTTCAATTCTGTAACTTTACTGCCAATCCTAAAATAAAAATATTCAAATATCCCTTAAAACAGGGTAGACTATACCTCTTTTTTTTAATATATTACTAAATAAAATAAATAGGAAATTTTGATATATAGCAATGTCTTTGCACCCCCACTAGGATGGTTGATAACCCTGAAGCACTTGGTCACCTTGTAGTAAAGGGGTGTTTTGTGATTAGCCGTGCCACCTACATATATTTTGGGAACTGACACCCTTCCCATGGCAGCCCGTCTAAGTGGTCTCAAAACTCCCCTAGTGACCTCAGCTGTTAAAGGCTGTCTACAGCTGCTTCAAGTCTAGAAATGGATGGGATTTTAGAAGCTTGAGCATGAAGCTCTTAACACCCTAAGCCATTTTAGTGCAATTGAAGCAACGATGCTAATTCGGTTGAAAAATAGTGTTGTGTAGCACAGGTACTAACTTATTTAGTGTGATAATAAATAAAAGGGAAGCATCCCCCTCAAACGGTTTTTAAAAGACTCAGTTTTATATTTCAATTTGCAATGTAGGATTTATACGTTTTACAAAGGGAATATACATATCTACAGTCATATTATTAAAGCACTTGATGTTTTTGGCTGATCTTGGGTTGAAGAAAACTAAACATCCGTTCTGGAGACTAATGCATGAGAGAAAGAAAGTACGCTGAATGTGAATCTCCTGCTATTAAGGATAAACTATAAGAAACACAGCAGAAACAAGGTTTATTTTAGTGTATCATTATGCAATCCACAATCAAAATGACTATAAAGAAACGAAGTCCAGTAACGGGAAACTGTAATCCATTCCATGAAGTTTACTCCCAGTCAAGTGTGCACAGTATAACACCGTTTGGCCGAATTTCTAGTTTATTTTATGAAAAGATGCAGCCAGATATATGATCAGTTCTAGAAAAGGCACGTTCAGGAATATTTTGCAGAATCAATCCAAATGGTGGAACGTCTATTCCATCTTCCTTTGTTCTAGCCGTTCAGTTTGGAATCTGTCAAGCGCTAGAACAAGCGTGGGCAGGCCTGGCCTTCCAGATGTTTCTGGACTACAATCCCTTCTGGGGTTTACTTCCTTGGGACAGGAGGAGCTCCGTGAATGCTGACAACTTGGCCTTCCCTATAAAGAGCAAACAAAAGCTGCAGGATGTTTCAGCAGTCTACACCTTCTGTTCCTGGCAAACTCCTTCCTTTTCTTCATCGGTCCACCAACTTAGAAACCCTGTTTTGTTTCCTTCTGTTCCTGTAGGTGGATAAGAACAGAAACAAACACAGCAGAGTACAATGGCTTATGGTCCTGTCTCCTCTCCTCCATACACGTTCAAAGGAAGCAGGAACTTTGCAGCATAACTCCAGCATTTCACCACCTTCCATGCACACTCCGACTGTCTCGGCTACTCCATTCGAAACTTCTCTTTCCCAAGGATTGTTTTAAAAAAGGTCCTCCCTCCAGATGAAAGGAAGAGGTTGCCCGCAGCTTCTAAAGGGATAGTAGTTTCACATAGTTTCCTGGGAAAGTCCCAAACTGTTGGGTTCTCCTGGATGTGCCTATTGTGGAATAAAAGGCGGAGAAAAAAATCCAGATAAGACACATCACCGTGGGATCCCTGGGGAAGTTATTTTAAACTGGCGATGCTTTAGCTTTCTGGACATCGGTGGTCTTGATTAACTGAACTGACATCTAATGATTTCATCACTTGGTTCTGGGCCAAATAAAATGATAAAAAATTATGGAAATTAAAAGTACGTAATTGCTATGCTATACAGGTAGTTAGTTGCAACTAATCCCTCAGCAACCAAAATTATAGCCTTTGGACCTGCTTCCACCACACCAGTTCCCTCCTCCTCCTCCCCTTCTGAAGATCTCCAGAGTTCACATTAGGGGACGGAGGGCAAGCTACTCCATTTCTGGGTGGGTGGGGGGCACAATCCCAGAAGGGACTGCTATTTACAATGCAGCCGCCCAGAAAATGGCCTAGGAATGGATCATTTTGCCCTCCTTCCCTAACTTCTGAAGAACTTCAAAGAAGTCTGCAATGGTGACCTGGGGTGAGGAGGAGGGTCTGCAGCCAGTGGGATGGGAAGCAGTCTGTGCCTCTAAAGACGCTGAGGGCTGGAAGGGTCCTTGCCCAAGACCTGAGGGCTTCACTTAACCAGCCCCTGTTCATTTAATAACCATATCAGGAAGAGCAGGGATGGGGAGAGCCAAGAGGCCTTTTGCTTAACAGCTGCCAAGACTTCCACCAGTGGTGCGATTCCAATGTTTTTACTACCAGTTCTGTGGGCGTGGCTTAGTGGGCATGGCTATGCTGTCGGCCAATCAGAGGTGGTATTTGCCGGTTCTCCGAACCAGTCAAAATTATCACTACCGGTTCTCCGGAACCTGTCAGACCTGGCTGAATACCCCCCATTATGGGTAGGCTCTTTCATTGCAGTCACTTGAGGACTACCTGTCTGCTTATTTCTTGAAACTCTATAATTGTCTCAAGGGGAAGTGAATAATAAATATCAAGGTTGCCAAGTCTTAGATCATGTGGTGGGATAACCATCTTGACTTTCATAACCTCCCCTATGTGGACACCCCTACATGTCAAATAGTTAAGGTTGAAGAAAATTTCCCTGACAATGTTTTAAATAATTTTACTAATGACTTAATCAGATCCATTCTGAGGTAGGGTCATATTTCCACCTTCAAATATCTCTCTGTGAATCCCCTTTTTAACCCTCTGTCACAATGACATTTAAGTGGGATTTTTAATATCCCACTTAAATGTCATGCATATTGATTATTAGTCTGCCCAGCCAAATGCTGGCAAATTTTGCTTACCAACAAACCAGCCATCATCACACTTTTCCATAACATCTATGATATCTCCATCTCTTAACTCCAGCTCATCATCATTCTGTGGGATGTAGCTGTAAAGTGCTCGATAGGTAAGCCTGAAGGTTCATGATAGAGGGGCAGAAAAGATGGCAACTGTTAGCTTTTTGAACCATGCTGCTTCGGGTACAGAGCAAAAGAGATAGTAGGGCACGAAACATACTAAAAATCATTCTAAATGACCTTTCATTTTTACATATATATACCTTGACTATATAAAACTCATCCTGTGATCTGCCATGTGACCTCAAAGCAAGATTGTGGTTTTTCCAAGTTATCTAAGATTCTCAACAAGGAAGGGATGATCTTTCCAAGTCATCGCCAGCAGCAATGAGTGACTACAGCAATAATTGCAGGAGTTTTTTCTGGGATAAAATGAATAAAATCCTATATTTATAAAAGAGGTGTCCATTGCCGGTGTTTGTGGATACGTCCCAGGAAGGCTTTTTCACCCACCCACCAAAGTGCCCAAACTTCACAGCTACGTTATTTTCAACTCCCATGATGAATAACTGGGCAGGTCAGGAAGGCTGTTGACAAATTTTTCAGGGTGAAAAAGCATCCCAAACTACTCACCCACATGGACATTTTTTTCTGCAAAGCTGCAATGAGCATGTGCAAGAGATCACCCAAAGAATGCTGGGAATTATAGGCTTAAGTATTGTCATATTGCACATGCCCAGATAGAAAACAGATCCAAACTCTGTTAAGGCTTCACTAAGAGACGATCTGAAGAGAGGTAATGTTATAATTCTTCCTTTGAAAGCTTTTTCCCCCCCTTCAGAAATAGAAGTCTACTTAGGTCTCAGCTGGTTTGTCACAGCCTTATTGACTTAAAAGCAACCCTGGAAACTTTTACACAGGCTTCAGTACGCTGGAACCCAGGCATAATTATCCCTGGGCAAAGCCGGGTCATCACCTAGTTTCCTCTAAAACTTTCCTAGAACTGGGATATTATAACTAGGGGACAACTATATTGCTTAAACTGCAATCTAAAATTAACACCACTCCAAATTCCTGCAGTCCAGTCAAACTTACATTTCTCGTGTGGCATGATTCCGGTCCAGGCCAGTTTCTAATGGCAAGACTTGTGGTTGCTGAGAAATGATGAAAGATGATTTATTATCACTAAACAGCCCCTTATGACAAAAGACAGGCTGAGAAAGAGTGCTGCAGTAATGAACAGATTTTTCAGCAATGTTTAAGATCTCATTGCAAACCACTTCCTGGATAACAGTTATAGGACATAATAGCCATCCCGGGTGGGAACAGAATGAAGAAAACAGGAAGTGTGGGCAAGTCAGGACGACATGGGGAAGTCCAGAGGAAGCATTTAGCATGTCCAGCCAGACAACAGAGTGGTAGATCCAGAAATATAGTCCAAGTAGGAACGTGTAGAAGAAATCCAGGTTGTAAGCATAGAAAAACAGGCAAGATACAGAAGAATTGAGTATTTAGTTTTAAATTTTACAACACAGCAGCAAAAGAGATTGCAATTAGTCAGGAAGCATATCACATATAAAAATTCAAATTTTGCCCCTGGCATGCAATTTAAGTTTTCTAACAATGCAATATATCTCAGACTGTGCTTTTTTGTTATTCATAGCCAACTTTGAGAGAGACTGCATTCACTGAGCCACCAAACGATAGAAACTCAAACCCCAGCTGTGACTTCTACAAATGCGGAGCTTATAAGGGCAACTAGTTGGGTTTCTCCGTTTCTATTTGTACTGTCATTTGTTGTTCGGCCTTTATGTTGTGAAAACAGTCTAAAGACCTGGAGACGTGGCAACCCTTGTGCACAGCTGACAAAACACACACTCAAAACCTTGCTCAGCTCAGTAGTGCTGGCCATTGTGTAGGGCTCAGAGAAGAACTGTGTGCGAAAGAGGCTGCAGGCAGGACTCTGGGGTGACCTTACCACATAGTTCTTTTCCGATTCTGTGAGTTCGGGTCCTGGCCTCAGTGAAGGCTGTTTAATTGTTAAAGTACATGAGAAGGGAAAATTTTAGCACCGGTACCATTTAAATCTTACAAACAGCACAACAACATTAGAGTTTCAACTTTAGACAGTTAACTGAAATAAGAGGGGTGGATGCAGATGACACGAGAGGCACATTAGCACAACATTTGAGGTCCTTTAGCAGGACGAAGGTGTCTCCTGTTCCCTGTGACCCCAGGTGGTACTATGGACCATTTTAATGATTGATTGATTGAACTTATATATCCCTGTAATTTTACCAGACTCCCAAATTTCGAGCATCTTACAACCTCGTATCACTAAAAATCAGTAGGGCCTTGAATGTCAGTACAAGTATAACAAAGTAAAGTACTACTTCCACATAGTCAAAGTTTACGGAATCTAGGTTAATGTTCATAAATTAAAGATAAACAAATTTAAACATCTCTCCTTTGAAAATACATAAGGTATGAACTATCATGCTATTTGCTGAGGGCCTGCGGACAAAGTGATGGTGTTGGAAGTGGTTCCTGTCCTGGGGAGATGGACTAAAATGTGGCCAAGGGCCTTTCTAACCCTTGGATTTTGTTTCTTATGACATTCATTCTGCAACATACCACGTTACCTACTAGCTCTCTAGCAAACATTCCTGTGTCTCCATCCATTTTCCCATATTTAATACCAATTCTACTAAAGTTGACAAGTTCACCTTGCTGCTTGTAAGCCTATCACTACCCCCCCCGGCCCTCCAGCACTCTGCCTGCCTGCCTGCCTGTCCCCTTAGTACAGTGTTTCTTAACCTTGGCCGTTTGAAGATGCGTGGACTTCAACTCCCAGAATTCCCAAGGTTGAGAAACACTGCCTTTGTATTTGGCAAAGCTATGGAAAAAAGGCTATTCAGGCAAGCTTTTGAACCTGTTGCCAGTTCCCTTTTCCACGTGTTTTTGGGGGAGACATTTAATTGAACCGTATGTTTTATGCAACTTTTCATATACTACTTGGAGAGTGGTAATATGGACAATATAAATATATGTACAGTGAAACCTCGGTTCGTGACCGCAATCCATTCTGGGATTTTTGTCGCGACCAGAAGCGACACTCCCTGCGCATGTGCAGGCAATTCTGCGCATGCGCAGAAGGGGGAACGGCACGGAAAGGAAGCTTTCTGCACCATTGTTTGTTCGCAAGTCGATTTCTGAGTGGGGAACCTAGTCAGAACTCGGCTGGCATTTTTAATTGGAACCTGAATTGGCCGCGAACCAAAGCGTTCATGAACCGTGGTTCCCCTGTAAATAAATAAATAAAATTATTTTTCTACCCAGCCAAACTGCTGCTACCGAAGGACAATCTTGTTGGACAAGCTACGTCACAGACTGCAAAGCAAATCTCTTGTGTAACTTTTGATTACAAAAGCCGAAGCTGTGCCTTGAATTCATTGCCTTCTGCACAGACTCCGCCACCTTCCTTGAGCTTAATTAAGAAGGTCAGAGGTGCAAGAAGTTTTTCCTTTTTACTGAAGTAGTTTTTTTCCACAGAAAAGCTACCACCTGAGATGGTGTTACTTTTCCATAGTGGGATCTCTCCCAGAACGCCCCGAAGCCAGCACTGGAAACATCTGAAAGAGGGAAATTAAAGTTTTGGGACAACTTCTGAGGGAAAAAAAAAAAAAGAGGCGACCACACACAAATAAGTGTGGCAGGTTTTTAAAAAAGAGGATCCTTTGGAAGGTCACCTACACACACAACACATACAGAGAGAGAAACAGAGACAGTGTGTCCCGTACTCATTCTCTGAATTGTAATTATTCGGTTTCCATCTCTTGGTTATCTTTCAATCTCTTGGAAATATTAGAAGTATTGTCTAAGGCAATCTTTTTTTAGAGTAGAATGAAAACTGGCTGTAATTTAAGAGCTTCACCACCCAGATGTGGCTCCATCTAATTCAAAATTTTCTAATCGGGTTGTGGTCCCGGAAGACACTGGGCCAGTCTTGGAACTGGTTTAAAAACATTTCTCATAATGGGAATATATTTGTTTGTTTGTTTTTTAAAAACAAAACAGGAACAACTACAAATATGGTTCCAAAAATGATGCTCAATGAATTTTTTACCTCAGCTTTATAAAATAAATAAATAAATAAATAAAACAATGGCTTTGTAAAAACAATGAATGTGTTCCAAAGTTGAAATAGTCTGGGACAAATGAACAGATGTTTTGGTGCTTAGATCAGGAAGAGATTTGGTGAATGATCTTCAACATCTGACTTTGTTTTATTAAGAGGGCGTTTATCTCCTTCTCTAATTGAAAATCCACCCGCATATCCCAGAGGAATTCTCCCTTTCTGAAACTACAGTCCAGCATTACAAGCATGTTTGTTCTCCTCAGACTTAATTAGCATTAAGTAAGATCCCACAGGGTCGGCCTCCTTCAGGTCCCCTCGGCGAAACAATGTTGGCTGGCGGGCCCATGGGGAAGGGCCTTCTCTATGGCTGCCCCAGCCCTCTGGAATCAGTTACCTCCTGAGGTCTGGACTACCCCCACCCTATTGGCCTTCTAGCAGGCTTGGGGCCATTGATCTCGCACCACGATTTTGCGAAGTTTGGCTTATAATGGTATGCATGGTTTCAAAAGGTTGGGTTATTATATTGCTGTATTTTGATGGTGAGGTTTTGGGGGATTTGAAGTTTTTAAAAGTTTTTAATTTTTTTATGTATTATTCGTATTGTCCTGTCGTGAGCTGCCCAGAGTCCCCTCAGGAGTTGGGCGGCATACAAATACGAATAAACTTAAGCTTAAACATTAGCATTCCTGCAAACTTTCCCCTCAGCCAAGGCTAATTCTCTCTCTTGCTGCATGATCCAAAATGCTCTAGTTAAGGAACATTCCTGCTTTCTTGTTTCCCCAGGGAAACCGTGTTTTAATCACCATCTGTGTCTGGGATCAGCCATCACAGGAGAAACGATGCATTCCATGTGGAGAACCACAGACAGCTTTGGATGAAGTCTCTCACTTCAATTCTGCAAAGGGATACTTTAACCTATGTGGAGGCTCTGTCGTTCCAGAAGACATGGCCGACGCAAGGCAATGATGGGAATCCTGCCCTAGGAAATAGACTAACGAAGCCTATTGGATGCTCTGCAAAGAACAGCAACGCAAACAGGTTACCTGTGGAGAAGCCACACTGCAATTTGGCGGTCGGTAGGCATAGCCTGATGTGTCTTTCAGCACCGGTTGCTTAAGTATGTCCACGTAAGAGCCAGGGAAGATGCCTTGGCGATGGGTGCCAAGGATTTTCCCTTCATACCAGTTCTCATCTACTTGTCGAATCAGTGTGATTCTTTCTCCCTGTAGACAAAAAAGAAACAGGAGTTTAAGTTCAGGACTTGCTTGTGCTACTTACATATAAAGGCTGTGTTTAGCGGATGCTCTGGATTTGCTTGAACTGCATACCTCGGTCGAAATGGATTTGACTGGCCTCCTTTCTATTATACGCTTTTAAATGATCTGTAAATGGCTTGCATTTACAGTGCCTAAGAAAATGGCTTGACTTTTTGATCCAAAATTAAAACATTCAGAGACTCCAGTGTAATGCATAGTTTGCAAAGATAGAAAATTTTTAAAAATGAGAAAGAAGTGATAGACGTGTATATATTTCCCATTCTGGCAAAATAATTCAGACTAGTTATTACAACGTCTTACCTATCAATGACTTGTTCAGCTTCAACCACAATAATACACGGGCAAACAACCGATACAAACCCAAAGTAAACCGCTTAAAACTCAATTGCAGAAAATATGACTTCAGCAACAGGGTGGTCAACCCCTGGAATGCTCTACCCGACTCGGTTGTTACAGCCTCAAACCCTCACAGCTCCCACCTCAAACTGTCTACTGTGGACCTCACCCCGTTCCTAAGAGACCCGTAAAGGGGGTGTGCATAAGTGCACCAGCATGCCTACCGTCCCTGTCTTTCTGTCCCCATTTATCTCTATTTACTTCCTTTGTTCATGTTTATGTTCACACCTATACTTGTTATCTTGTACATGTTTGACAAAATAATAAAATGAATAAGTAATAAATACATATACAGTAACTTGCATTCAGTTTCTTGCCTATCTCTAGTATCAACAATAATTTAATACATTTTGTCATTTAGATGCAAAACTTACGCGATAGAAGCGTAAACAAATATACGTTGCATTGGACAAAGTTCACATTATGTGACAATTAACCTCAAACCTTCCATTTTTAGAAAACCCTATGCAAAATACCTTTTTTTAACTTTTTACATTTCCAGCCTGCTGCTTAGAATATCCATTTGCTATGCTTTGCAACTAAACTGATGTCAGTAGATTGTACGAGCAAGAAATATTTCAAAATGGTTTACAATAATTGCTATCTCTACCTTCCTGAAGGACATTTCCACAGCAGTATCTCCGCTGAAACTGAATTTGGCAATTGCATTTCCATATTCCAAGACTTGCAATGGTGATGTTTTTTTAGTTTGGATTTTTTCTGCTGGGTTAATTAACTGAAAAACAAAAGCAAAAGGCGATTATAAAAATCTTAAAGAAGATAGGTGGCTTTGATCTCGTGTCAGCCTGACCAGTCCTCACACCTTGGGTAGCTTAATAAACAAAGCAGTACCTCTATGTAAGACTGTGGGAAGATGCCCACTCGGCCATGGTGTTCGCCTTCATACCAGTTCTGATCAACCTGCTTATAAATGTAAACAGTATCGCCCTTCTGAAGTGGGAGTTCCCTGTTAATGACATATTAATTCATGTGTTAATTATTTTTAATAAAATCTCACTAACATCCAATTTCAAATACAAATATTAACAACTGGGGAAACGAACATAAATATCTGCCCCCAAATTCTAAAGAATTGGTTGCACTTGCAGTCTTTAAAGACTGGCAGATCTTGGGATGGAGAATGGATGGATAGTTGGTCAGACAAGAAGCGAAAGAAGTTCGTGAAAGGAATAGATTTGAAACTGGACGAATTAGAAATGGAACGGAAATTTCAACTGGAGAAGGTTTGAAGAGAAAGGAGGAGGTGGAGATGGAGATGGCAAATGGAACCATCTTGATGATGGCATCACATGATGGAAAGGCTGGAAGCTGTAAAGATGGCAGGGAATGACAAAGCATTACAGGGAATGGAGAAGCTGCTACGGCATTCAGTGGAGGACTAATGCTGGAGCAATAATGGTCAATGGACAGTTGCCTGCATCCCCTTGGTCAGAATAACTGGCAATGTAAACACAGTTGGACTGCATTGAGGGTGCAAGTGGGGAGTAAAAGAGTATAAGAGCTGGGGTGGTGCAGCAAGTAGACTGCTTTGTTTAGTACTTAGCTCCTAGCTGCTTGCAATTAGGCAGTTCAAATCCCACCAGGCTCAAGGTTGACTCAGCCTTCCATCCTTCCAAGGTGGGTTAAACGAGGACCCAGATTGTTGGGGGCAAGAGGCTGACTCTGTAAACCGCTTAGGAAGGGTTGAAAGCCCTGATAAGCAGTATATAAATCAAAAGCTATTGCTATTGCTATATACTTAAATAGGATATTTATCAGAAGGAAGGAAATGGTTAAAACATTAAGATATAGACATAAGGGAGAAAAATAATCAATACTCACTTTAATGTCTGGGCTTTAAAGTCAAACTTCACTCTGGCAGCAGTCATCTAGTGGTTGAAAATAGCACAATTTTTAAAAAAATTGCCAAATCTTCAGAACATCATTTGAAAGGGTATATACAACATTACAAGCATGCTATCAGTTTCCTTTCTTAAATGTGTGATGAGTCTAGTCCCAATTCTTGAGCAACTAAGGGTGGTTAATCCTTCCTATGGAGGTAGTAGGTCTACTACTAAACTAAGAGAACTAGACTTCTCAAGGGAGCACGACTTCAGCTTTTCCAGTGAGTTTATAAATCTGCAAAATCAGCAGAATCAAAATGTATACCGCCATTGAATAATTTATAGCCTTTATAAAAAGTAAAGGAAAAAAAACACAGAAGTAGGTATTGCTAAATAAATTAAATGTGTTTGGGTGAATGGTTAGACTCTCCTAAACGGAGAGGCAGTGATAAACTGAACTCTGACCATCCTACCCGGGAAGAGCCTGAGTTGCAAATGTGATCCATAGAATGAAATTGTTAAGAGGTGATTGGATCGTTTGGTCATGTATCTGTGGTAAAACAAGACATAAGTCTCCTCCAGTCATATATAAAGTATTTATTAAAGAGGAATAAAACAATAAAGATGTAAAACCTTAACTAGGCTAACGAAGTATACTCCATGTATGCAAGTAAGGGTGTGTGGGTGTGTAAGGGACAAGAACAGCAGAAGAGAAGAGAGCAGAAGAGCTAGAGCAGTGTTTCTCAACCTTGGCAGTTTGAAGATGCGTGGACTTCAACTCCCAGAATTCACCAGCCAGCGTTGCTGACTGGGGAATTCTGGGAGT
>JANHFR010007736.1:92397-105447 GCA_032468015.1 Mimophis mahfalensis | reverse complement strand
ACAAGTAACGGGAGCTCACTCCGTTATGCAGCACTCGGGATTCAAACCACTGAACTGCCGACCTTTCTGATCGACAAACTCAGCGTCTTAGCCACTGAGGTAGCAAAATCTGCAACCATCATAAATGCGACTCAGTTGCCAAGCGTCTGAATTTTGATCATGTGACCAAGCGCATGCTTCAATGTTTCTAAGTGTGAAAAACAGTAGTAAGTCAATCTGTTCATTGCTGTTGTAACTTTGAACAGTCACTAAATGAACTGTTGTAAGTTGAGGACTACCTATATAAGAAAGCCAGTATTTTTAGCCCAAGATTACCTTGCAAACCAACATAATGTTGCCCATATCCCATCACTTAGCAGGTATATACAGAATATTTTAAGCCTTTCTTGTTTTGGCCAGCCAAAAGAAGTAGGGTTTGCTTAACAGTTGATTAAAGCTGTAGACAATTTTTCAACCAACACTGTCAAAATAGGTCTAAATAAAGGTTTACCTTAAATTGCTGTGTGACAGGATCCAGGGGATATTCAATAAGATATGGATGGTTGCAACACTTCCTTAGCAGCATCATAATGTTCTGCAACTTAAGGTTGATTTCTGAATCCAAAGGCATATCCACCGCAATCACTGGCCTTGCAAATGAAAGCAAGTTGAAGTAAAGCTACAAGTAAAATCTACCAAAGATGACAGTACAGTACTTCACATCAAGGGCTATTTCATCCAATTAGTCTGCTTCAGTGCTTCAGTTCTACAGCTATGTAGAACATTTTACCAATAAGACTGATATTTAAGTTTATTATGAATTTATTTCTCAATATTATCTGCCTGTCAAGATATTTTGCAAAACTGTTCAATAAAAAAAGAAAAAAAAAAGATATTTTGCAAATAATCCAAACAAAACTTTAGATTACATACCTCTCTTTTTCAGCTTCTCCTTGTGTTTTGTTGATTAGTTCTTCCAGTGCATCAGGAAACTCATTTTCTCTGAGCTCACGATAATTAACTACTTTCCGACTGCGTCGCTTTGGTCGGCCTGTAGGACTCAGCTCCACAACTTCTTCCTATAAAATGGGACAACTCATTTATAGAAGAGTGTTCCTTGAGCAACGATCAGTACATTTATATTCATGGGTCCTGCACCTGGACTGGTACATTTTCCTTTGGACTCCACAGTGTATGCCATCTCTGCTCCAGTTTATTCCTCACAATTCAGCTGAGTGACAGCCGTGAAAATAAGGGTGTGAAAATAAATAAGTGACCACTCAAATACTAGTTCTTAATGTGTTTCTTAATTCATGTTCATGAAAAAGGGAGAAGCAAAAAACGGTGAAGCGTAGGAGCTGAAAATGGCCAAAGACATGGTCTACCATAGAATAATTCACGCTACTGAAATGCCCAGTGCTCATCATTGAAAATATTGTATATGCCACAATGTTTTCTATAAGACTTTGGAAGAGAAATACACACGAGAAAGGATGACCTTGTATTAGAAACAAAACTTCGACAACTAGTAATTATAACAAAACAGTGGAGACAACCTATACAGAGATAGAAATCCAAGTCTGAATATCATGTTTTTCCAAAAGCATGCAAATAAATATTTATCTGCCCCCAAAGATGCCTGATTTTTGTAAACAGACTGCTAGGTTGCCTTTATCTTTGAAGTCAAGAGTTTCTTAATGGGCAGGGGGACTACTTGGGGCTGGGAAAGAACACTTATTCCTAGGAGAACAATATTTTTCTATAACAATAAATACAATGGCCATATTAAGCAGTAGTTCAAAGACTTGGGCATTAAGACTGAAACTGCAACTAAAGATAAATAACTAGGAAGTATATTTTCTGACAGGAGAATATGAATTTGCAAAAAGTACAACAAAATAAAATCTATTCCACTGATAGCAAAAGAATTCCAAAGAGTCTCTGAAGCTTTCTCAGCCTGACAAAAATATTTTCCCCTCAGCTAAGACTGTAGTATCATCAGGTCAAATGTTGGCAGGACGCATCAATCCCTTCTCTTACAACTAGGCTTAAATATGTGTGAACAATTGTGACTGATCAGAAACTATTTCAGTCAATAGGGTGAATGGCTGCAAAAAAGAGGAAATTATAATCTACTCTACATGGGGCTGCCCTTGGAGACCACGTGGAGGCTTCAACTGGTGCAAAATGCGGCCGCACTAGTTGTGATGGGAGCTTCCCGATACTCCCATGTAACACCTCTACTTTGTGAGCTGTATTGGCTTCTGGTTGCCCTCCGTGTGTGATTCAAGGTGCTGGTTATGACCTATAAAACCCTGAATGGCTTGGGTCTGGAGTATTTGAGGGGACACCTGCTGCCAATGTCATCTTCCCACCGCCTGGTCCGCTCCCATAGGGAGGGTCTCCTCCGGGTGCCGCTGGTGATTGTCAGGCGGCTTCCAGGGGGAGGGCGTATCCTGTGAGGGCGCCCGCCCTATGGAATCAACTGCCGGTGGATCTAAGGCTGGCTCCTGATCTTTGCACCTTTCGGAAGGAACTGAAAATTTGGCTTTTTAAATCTGCCGGCCTGGACTGAAGGTATTTTGGTTTTAGATTATAGTTTTAGATTGTATGTGAGGGCGTGTTTGGTTTAATTCAGTTTTAATTTTTGTATTATGTGTTTTAATGCCCTGTACACCACCCTGAGTCCTCAGGGAAAGGGTGGTATAGAAATCTAAACAAACAAACAAACACACAAGCAAACAAACAAACTTCAAAATCCACAAGTGGCAAAGAATTTAAAGTAACAAGAGATGTGATTGCCGAAGTTACTTTCCTATGACTTGTCCCAATGCTAGAGTCTAGGTTACAATGGGTCTCGGGGACTTCATTTTCCATAACTGAGTATTCTGGCTTCTTCCTTCCTATGTTTTGGTGAAGGAGATGTGACACAAAATGGAAATGTGATGCTTCAGCTTTTCCAGTTTCCCACTATCTATCTTCTGTCTTTACCCAAATAGAAGAATGGCCAAAATATAGTTGCTTAGGGAGATCCCTAAGCCAAAATCCTGAAACAAATACCTGGTTGTTTCCCAAAAGCTTCTGAATTGTCTTGTTTACAATGGCACTGTAGAAAATTTCTTGTTTCTTAACAAGAGGTGCATAGACCACAACTTCACGCTTGGGAGGAACTTCTACAGCTACATCTGATTTCAGTCTTCTCAGTAGGAAAGGAGTCAAAATCTGGAGTCAAAAAATTAAAATACATTTCTATCCATTTATGATTACAACCTTATTTCAAAAGAGAGCATTGTCGTTCCAAGACTGCATGATGTGAAGCTTTATGTGTCATTGCTCTCAGCTGCATTTTGACAGGCAAACCTCTTCTGTAAACTACAGAGTGCTTAAAACTTTCCTTCTAAGGCAAAGAATTAAGAGTTCCTGATCTTTTTTTTTTTTTGTAAAAACAGAAGAGAAGATAAACAGTCTTACTTTCATCAAAGCTAAATATTTCCATGTATAACCACTCCCTTCTGTAGCTAACACAAACAGAAGCAATCACAATCTGGTGAAAGAAATGACTCCCCCACCTCTACTCACCAACCCACCTACTCTCTCACACATTAACTATGCTTGCACCATAGAAAGCTTCCACTGCCCTGGGCAAAGACTAAATCCTGAATGTTCAAGTATAGTGAAACCTCAGTCTGTGTCCACAATCCGTTCCAGGACTGCAGTCGCAACCCGAATTGGTTGTGTTCCAAAGCAACACTCATCGCACATGCAAAGCTTTCCACACCATTTTTTGTTCACCAACCGAGTTGTGGATCATGAACCGATTCAAAACTCGGCTGGAATTTTTGTTCAGAACCCGAATTGGTCGCGAACCGAAGCATTTGTGAACCGAGGCTCCACTGTATTAAGAACAAAGTCATGAGGAAAAAAATTCTTAATTTCTCAGCAAATATATATTCAGTGTGAGGAATTCATAATGGGAAAGTCAGGATGCCCACAGATATATGTTAAAAGTGGTATTTGCAAGTATATTCATGTGTGTACATATATAGTTATCGATAATAAGGTACAATATAATATTTAAAGACAAAGTGGCAATCTGGAAGAAAAAAAAAAACATTTTAAGCAATGAAAACAGACCTGGTGCAACATGTGCAAGATATTTTGTTCTCTTTCCTTAGCAATAATGTCTTCAGCAATTTCAGAAATACTGGTAATATCAAACCAGGATTCAAAACTAGGGGGGAAAAAATCAAGAAAAATGAATTAAGAAGTGAGGAGCTACAATTTAGTTCTATACTGAAAAAATAATAAAGTTCTGCAATGTGCACTGATTATCCAAAATCTTTATTTATTTATGTTTGTTCATATTATCTTGCCTTTAAAGAAAGGGCACAAGAGACAGAGCATGAAACTTTGTTCCAACGATTGCAATGAAACTCTACTTAATCTCAAAGAGTGCAGCAAAATTCCAGCCAATGCAGGATTTAGTTGGTAGATGGGAATAGCACACAGGTCTGAGGCCAATTTCTGCAAGTCCAAATGGTTAATGAGTTTGTTGGCGAGAATGCTTGACCACAAAGAAATGTTTGAAATCAAAAGGAACAGTGAGTTGGAAACGGAAGTCTGGATTTCTATATGAATTTATCTAGTGTTACATTCTTTAACTAATGTAAGTGTTTATTCTTTCAAAAGTTCATCTTCTCAAAATTTGTTGACGTTTTGCTCTTCAATCAAAAATGCAAGGAAAAGCATGCATTGGATTTTATTTTTTTTGTTGGTATTTTAATGTAATCCCTTACATCGGGGTGGAGTCAGGGCAACTGAATGGAGCTGAGTGTTTATTAGCCCTTCCTGTTACCAATGCAGAGTTTGCAGCAGATAGTTACCCAATGTGCCCCGAGAGAGAAATATCTTATGCTACCTAGGATAGAACTCAGCCTCCTGATTGTGAGGCAAGAGCTCCGCCTCTAGGCCACTGCAAAGGAAATTATTGGCAAAAAGAACATCAAAATGACATTAATTATGCATACAAATTTAATCTCTTTTAAGAAATCTAAAATAAATGCAGATCTTATTATTGAAACCAGAATGTCTCTTAAACTAACAGCTATCAGACCTACAAATAGTCCTTGCTTAACTACAATTTATTCAGTGACAATTCAAAGTTACTATGGCACTGAATGAATGGAACTTTCATGGGATTTACAGGTTCTTGAAAATTATGGCTGTTGCAGTTTCCTTGTTGTCATATGATCAATATGTGAGCACCTGGCAACCTGCCTGCATTTACAATGGCAGGGATGGTTCAACCACTCCCATCGACCTATCTCTTCCCAACCTCTGCCTTTTGGCTGCCCTGCACTCTGCTATCCTAACTGATTTTCAGTCTTCTCCCCTCTGCTACTAATGAGGTGTACCAGCCAGGCCCTTTGCGAAACAGCTGCTGGCTGTGTGAGCCTCCCTGCGTA
Source organism: Mimophis mahfalensis (assembly GCA_032468015.1). NCBI lineage: Eukaryota > Metazoa > Chordata > Lepidosauria > Squamata > Mimophis > Mimophis mahfalensis. The sequence goes on along the minus strand of JANHFR010007736.1, from coordinate 100,003 downwards.
CCATTGTACGTTTGGTATGCAAAATGTGTTCTGCTGCTTTAAGACTGTAGTGTTTATGTTGCATCATACTATTACTTGATTGGTTAGCTCTGTCCTTAAGAGGGAGCTAGTAACTCAGTTTGTTCTCTCTGCTCTGTTTCTGATCTCTGTTCATTCTGTTTGGTGGGTGGCTGTTACTGTGAGGATTAGTTTTGTTATTTACGAAGGGTTTGCGACTGTTCGCAACTCAGAAGGCCTGTTAATGTGTATGACTGAAGATTACTGGAAAGAAGACATTGTTTCTCTGGGTTATCCTTGGACTATCGTTTGGCTATCTACTATTTACCTGTGTAGGACCTGGACTGTGTTTGGAATTTGCTTCTGCTTTACTGAAAAGTAAACAATATTTCACAATTCAGTGTATCTGTGTGGTTACTGAGTCACTGTGCTTATTCACTGCTGCTCTCAAACTTCTGAGTGCATACCCTTGCCACACAAGGGTTACTCTGAAATTCTTAACAAGCTCCATTAAACAGATGCAACAAATAAAGATAGGGTGTGGAAGAGTTGGATACCTTCCAGACTCCTACTGGGAAACATCTGACAACTCATTCTTGGAACTGTTAGAGGAGTTTTATGTTTTTCTTATTTTTCCTCTTGAAAACATGCAGTCAACCTGGTTTTAAGTACAACTCAATCTGGCAAAATCAATTCTACTTACTGTTGTGTTTAAAAGCTGAAAAGACATCACTTTATATTTCTTTTCTTACTTAAGAACTGATTTTTCTATTTAAAATCCTGTGTAGTTGTAAAAAATGTAACTACGTTTAAATCTAAGAAGCTATGGTGACCCCAGGAACTCTCTGGCATTCTAAGATATGATAAAAGGTGACAATAAGACTAACTACACAGTTTTGGACAATTATTTAATTGCTGATATAAAATTAAGAATTTTTCTTATTAATAAAAATGTCATTCATGACGGAGTTAGAATAGAGCTGGAAAGGTCTTCTAGTCGAGCCCACTACTCAAGCAGGAGAACTTAATCTCAGACAAGTCTTCTTAAAAACCTCCACTGGTGGAGCACCCATGATTTCTGAAGGCAAACTGTTCCACTGGTTAAATGACCAGGAAGTTAGGAAGTTTCTCCTTAATTCCAGGTTGTTTTTCTCTTTGATCAGTTTCCATCCATTATTTCTTGCCCTGCTCTCTGGTGTTTTGGAGAATAATTTGACCCCCTCTTCTCTGTGGCAGCCCCTCAGATACTGAAATACAGCTATTATGTCAGCCCTAATTCTTCTTTTCCTTAGACTAGCCAGACCCAAAATCGGCAGCCGTTCTTCATATGGTTTAGTCTCCAGGGCTTTGATCATCTTAGTTGCTCTTCTCTGACCTTTTCCCAAAATCTCAACATTTTATTTTTGGGTAGTATTGTGGCCAAAATTTGTTGCAGTATTCCAGATGTGGTCTTACTAGGGTTTTGTAAAGCGGTACTAATACTTCACATGATTTTGATAATCTGCCCTTTAGTATATAATCCTTTGCAAATCTGTATTTGGGGCTCCTGGTCTGATTAGCTGGTAAGCAAGGATCACTGTTTGAGGGTGTTTTACTAAAGAAACTTCGTTTTGGATCTCTGTTGCTTTGTTTCATACCTCAGTGGGTGACCTAGTCTTCCGTTCCTGTAGAAATGAAGAGTTCTTGTGCTACCATTCAAAAAAACATCGCTAGAAACTAACAGAATAAATTGGATTTTTTTTTTATTTTTTGCTTTGCACTTCTCCCTGCCTGGTAGTTCATGTAAATAAACATTACATTTTCCGCACAAACCACCAGATAATGTAACTGCTCAAGACAAGTCTCTCTCCACATCAGAAATATAATGTTCCAAAGACTGTTCCCAGACATGGATCTGCTGCTCACTATCATATCTGAGAGGATTTCTGAAAACCAGTTTGATTGCTTATCATGAGTATTCTTGGCCTCCGAGTGCTCAAGGAATGCTTGCTTTCCTTAGAAAGGCCCTGGCCATAACACCACTTTTTTGTTCTCACAGTCCATCTCTCATTCCCAAGAAGCAAGCATCTGGACTAATTTTTGTCATGATTTGCCACAAGGGATGGCTGGAAAAATCTTCACTCATTTCTTGTCTACTGAAAGAGAGAAACGCCTGAACAAAACCCTTTGGAAAATTCATTAAAAGTTACATTTCTCCTGAAGAAGGTTATATATGTCAGCTTTAAAAGCCATTTTTCTTAGAAGCTGCCACATTTTAGTGCCTGGGAAATTGGGAGGGGGGATTTTAGAGAGAGGTGAAAGTTTAGACATAACAACATTCCTCTTCTGAGTAAAGGCTGTGCCATCCTGCACTTGGGATAGGAGTGGTTGAAGGAATTTCTCCAGTTGGGATGACCGGTGACTGGATCATGTGATGGACTGATGGGTGCAGGGGATGGCTTTTGGATTTCAGCTACGAAGGGAAAATACAGAACTTTCAGATTCAGGTTTTCCCAGATGTGCCAACATGACTTCTCTAAATAAATTCTTATTTGGATGAACTTTGAGAGCTGAATGGATATGGGGAAGTTTTTTTGGAACACTGACAATGTATTTATTTTCAGATGTTCAATTAATGCTTATAAATCAATTCTGACTACTTACCTTTTCAAGTCATCAAACACATCTGGAAGCAGGAAATTAAGGAGGGACCACAGCTCAGATAAATTGTTTTGTAGTGGGGTTCCAGTTAACAGTAGTTTATTATCAGTGCTAAACCGTTTTAATTCCTGAATAAGACGACAGTTCATATTCTTAATCCTATGTCCTTCATCCACAATTAAATATTTCCAGTAGAAATTCTAGAGGGAAAAAAATCTTCAATTATTCCAAAAAGCAAAATTCATCAATAAAGATTCTATTCCTTTGAAATGTATGTTCAGCTTAAAGAAAGTATATTATACTAGAATATCAAGTATGATATTATTAAATCTGATTTTCTCTATGCAAACTAATGGTTTTTCCTATTATATTCATAATTAGACTGGCTGTATCAATCATGGTAAGCATATTAGTGCTTAAAGGCTAAATTGCTTTATGGTTCATGTATTTTCACACTGATAAGGATAATATTTGTAGCTCAGGATTGAAATAAGGGATCTTTGGTTCTCTCTGAGCTTGTTTTCTTGCAGACATTTCATTACCCAAATAATGACCAAAATCCAAAACAGGCAACACCATCAGTGCTACCATAGTAAGGAGCAGGGTTTGCTCTCAATTTATATTGTAAAGCAGGGGTCTGCAACCTTAAACACTCAGAGCCATTTGGCCCCGTTTCCCACAGAAAAACAACAACAAACCACTGGGAGCCACAAAACCTTGGTGGGCGTGGACAACTCACTGGCACTCACTTCCACCCAGTTACATGACCCCCTGTTTAAGCCCTGTTTAACTCCAAGATTAATATAAAACCAACCTAATTAAAGAACCTATAAGACCACCTCAGGGCAAACCACTAGAATATAAACAGGCAGCAAACTCCACTCCTTACTAGCACTGATGATGTTACCTACTTTGGGTAATGAAAGAAAACATCCAAGCACCAAAGGCTCCTCATTTTTATACTGGCTCTGATAGTGATGTGGTGCATTTGATTAACCTGTTTCGTTACCTAAAAGATCTACTACTCAAAGAAATAATGTTCCAGGAAAGTCTCAATGTATTCCATAGATGTCAAAACTCCAAATTTAATGTAAAAAGTTACTTTAAAAACATTTCTAAAGACAAAATATGACTGGGGAGAAAAAATGAGAATGGGGCAGGAAGCCAACACCAGAGCCATATCCTGGTGAATCTTGCACCATGTTTGGTTAAATCAGCAGGATTGTTGTGTTTCCAATTCTGGAGTGTTGGTTTAAAGAATTACGAGTCACCATTAGTACTTAAAATAGATGAATTAACACTAATTTTACATAAAATACCAACTACAATTCTGTAAAGGAGTGCTAATTGAACAGCATTTTTTAAAATTTTAATTTATAATCATATAAATGAATTTTATTTATAAATTTTAATTTATAATCATATAAATAGCAATAAAAATTAAAAAAAATTTAAAGAACAGCATTTTCTTACGTTACCTGAAGAGAATGCCTATCTCGCATTGCGATTTCAAAAGACGTAATAACAATAGGATGGATATTCATTGAACCTTCTTTCCTTCGTATTTTATGAATGAGTCCACGTCGTTCTTGCTGGGTTCCATGGTACAGCAGTATAGGAATCTATAGTAATTTTACAATCATTTTTGAATAATTCATATTTAAATAGTAATCTAAGCTTAAAAAAAATGTTTATAAAACATATTGTTTACTTTGATTTACTTCACAGTACTTTTGTTCAAAACCTCTAGTTGGGGTGCTATAGCTTTCTCTGCAATTTTTTCATTCCTAAAGGTCTTGGAAGGATTAACCAGGACTCCTATTCCATGGACTTTTGTCTTATTAAGAGACTGAATAAGGAGGATAAAGTGGCTAAATCAATAGAGTAGGTGGCATACAAAGGAATAATAAAAATTCTTTATAATTACACTAAATTTTATCAAGCTGGGTGAAGTAGTTTTACAAGCAGTGAACCTATTATTTTTAAAATATAGTGTAATATAATTGGAAAATATAGTCCGGCTGTCAGCTCATGAAGCTTGGATAGGTGAGATGCAGTCATGACATCAGGGTTCAACAATACGAAGATCCTTCCTAAAGTGATGAGTAGGACTGCCCCTCTTAAGACAGGTAGTCCCTGGCAGGTGCCAAGATACTGAAATAGCGTTTGAAATGGGCAAATATGCCACCTTTATCATCAAAGGGTAGGTGGGGAATAGTGAAAACTGAAGGAATCAAGATGCCCTATGGAAATAACATCAAAGAGTTTGCATGAAGACAGTAACTACAAATGCCTGGGCATCCTAAAACTGGTAACATCAAACACATTAAAGTCAAGAAGGTTAGAAATGAATATATCATGAAAGTGAAGTCCAATTTCAGTGGAGGAAATAATTGACATCTGGACAATTCCAGACATTGGATACAGAGGTGGAATAGTTGCCTGGATTCAAGCAGAACTAAAAGCACCGGATAGGAAAACCAGAAAAATAATGACTGAAACATTTCCTTCATCCACACAATGGTGTTGACAGGCTTTGTTTAAAAGGAAAATGGGTGGAAGACTGCAGATAGGAAAGAAGATGCACTGAAACTAGTATATCATGAAAGATTACTGATTTCTGGAGAAACTAAACTTCAGAACTCAGTCATCTTTCATGATAGACGAAACTTATAAGAAAGACCAAACAAAGAACAGAAAAGAAACAGCTGCGTGACCAACCATAATATTTTCTGAAACAAGTTTATCATTTAAAAAAAAACCAAAATTCTCACCTCTGGTGTAAATCTTTTGAATTCAGCGATCCAGTTAGGAAGTGTGGATAGGGGTGCACATATGAGAAATGGTCCAGCAACTCCTCTTTCCACCATCAAGGCAATTGTTGCAATACACTGGATAGTCTTCCCTAAGCCCATTTCATCAGCCAAAATACCATTAATGCCATTCTCCCAGAGCATCTGCACAGAAAAAGAAAAATATATACTGAATATACTTATATTGCATGTTTTTTTTTCTTTTTATGGCCCAGTACTCCCTTGCTTTGGGGTGGGGGTTGGGACAACACATATTTCAATTACACAAATGGACAAAAATTGAAACATGAACATCTTGATGCAAAATGAACCCAAATGTTCATTTAATCTGCTTTGTAATTAAATGAACATAAGACTCAATAATCAGGAAGACTTATTATTAAGAATAATGAAGGTTAATTGCTGAGCTTTCAAGCTTACAGGCAAATCAGAAGATAGTTACTTTGTCACATTGTATTTATGTATAATGTATATTCTACTATCTTTTAATGAACACTTTTATTATTTTAATCATTTAAATATCTATATTTTAATGTAAATAACTCAGGTTTTTTTTAAATGGAAAGCTCTAGGAAAACATTTTAAACAAGCAACGAATTCTAATTAATTTCACTTTCTTTCTATTACTAAGGAATCTCTGGATGTTATACTATTTCATTTGTTATCTATGGACTCCCATGTGTGGCTTCTTTACCTTCAAAAAACATTATTTGGAAAGTTCTAATATTTTAGAATTTTAATACTTTATAATTTAGAAATTCTAGTATTTTAGAAGAAGGAGGAAGAGAAGGAGTAAGCATGTGGGAATTTTGAACAGACTAAGGAAAGTTAGAATAAAATCTCCTCTCCCTTCTATCTTTTTGACTAATTTACACTCGCTTGCTAATAAGATAGGTGCTTCTTTTAAAAAGATGCAATTCTGATTTTTACAATTCAGCAGCTCTCTGCTTCACTGAAACCTGGCTAAATGAAGCAATCCCTGATAGTAATCTGCATATCTCAGGATTTCAAAAACAAATTGCAGACAGAATTATAGAAACTCTTGGGAAACAGAACAGCCGCTGATCCAGAGATGTAACTATACTGAAGAAATTCTGTGATGTAGACTTAGAGACATTAATTATCAATTGCAAACCATTCTTTTCTCCATGAGAAATTTCCTCATTTCTCCTAATTGCTGTGTAAACAAAAGGTTGTGTAAACAATGCATTACGAACTCTAGCTGGCCAGATTATGTGGGCTGAAGATAAATTCCCAGATTCCTTTAAAATCATTTTAGGTGATTTCAACCAAGCAAACTTAAGGAAAGAGCTACCAAAATATTTTCAGCATGTCAACTGTCCCACTAGAGCAGTGTTTCTCAACCTTGGCAGTTTGAAGATCCGTGGACTTCAATTCCCAGAATTCCTCCTTCCCATGCTGAAGGAAATCAAGAACTGGCAGATACCTGAATGTGTTTTGCTGTAGGTTTGAGAGGAAACTATGGCCACCTATCTCCACAATCCCCAACTCAGGCACATCAACAACAGTCAAGCCTCCTATGACTGTAATAGCAATAGCATTTGATTTATATACCGCTTAGCAGGGCTTTCAACCCTCTCTAAGCGGTTTACAAAGTCAGCACATTGCCCCCAACAATTTGGGTCCTAAAAGCTCATGCTGACCAACTGGCCCCCATCTTCACCCCCATCTGCCAGTGTCAGCCCTCCATCGCCCTGTTAGTGCTCACAGAGTCGGTCTCCTCCGGGTGCCGCCAGCCAGCCAGTGTCGGCTGGCGACAGCCAGGGGGAGGGCCTTCTCTGTGGGCGCTCCAACTCTCTGGAACCAGTTGCCCCGAGCTCTGGACATCCCCCGATCTCCGCTCCTTCCGGCATGAGCTGAAGACATGGCTGTTTAGGGCGGCCAGCCTGGGCTGACCGGGGGAAAGGGTTGTTTTAATTAATTTTAATTGGGGTGTTCATTGTTTCTTTATTGGACTTAATTTAAATTTAATATCGTTTTAACGTTTGTATGTTTTGTTTTTTATTTCTGTGCGCTGCCAAGTCCCTCAGGAGAAGGGTGGCATATAAGTTCAATAAAATAAATAAAATAAAATAAAATAAAATAAAATAATAAAATAAAAAAAATAAATAATAAAAAAAAAATAAAAAAATAAA
>JANHFR010007735.1:350509-368124 GCA_032468015.1 Mimophis mahfalensis | reverse complement strand
TACAAAGTCAGCTTATTGCCCCCAAAAATCTGGGTCCTCATTTTACCTACCTTGAAAGGATGGAAGGCTGAGTCAACTCTGAGCCTGGTGGGACTCAAACCTGCACTAATTGCAGGCAGCTGGTATTACTTTAAGAGTATTTTATGACATTTCTTGCCATGTTGGTTACGGTAAGTGAATTGCTGCAGTCATTAAATTAATAACATGGTTGTTAAGTGAATCTGGCTTCCCCATTGACTTTGTGTGTCAGGCGTTTAGGGCAAAGGAGGAATCACGTGACCCTGGGACACTGTAATCGTCCTACATGTGAGTCAGTTGTCAAGCATCCAAGTGTAAATCACATGACCCTGGGCATGCTGCAATAGTCATAAGTGCGAAAAATGGGCATAAGTCCCCTTTTTCAGTGCTGCTGTAACTTTGAATAGTTACTAAACGAACTATTAGGTCGAGGGCCGCTGTTTATTAAACACACTTGCTTTAAAAGTAATTGACCCATCAATTTTACTATGAAAGTATTTTCATCCAGTTGAATGCCAGTCCATATTTCTGCCATTTCATATGCTGACTGCAAACAGCCAGTTTGGTGTAGTGGTTAAGGCATTAAGCTCGAAACCTGACGGCTTCATTATATAGTCACATTCCTTCCAGCCGTTCAATATTTTTTTCCAGATGGCTAGAGCTGTATACAGTATTCTACGTTTTGCCACATTATACATCGATGTTGATAATAATAACATTTGCTTCTCTTCATTATGTTCAATGTGAAATTTGTCTGCTTTTACAACAGCTGTACATTAGGTCAGTGGTTTCATCAACCCATCCGCAATAAAGAAGTCAAATATCCTGTGTTTTTCTTCTGCTTCCAGTTGCTGGCTGCACTGAGAATTCAGAATGGGAGACAAGCCTATTTGGGAACAGATTGGTTCCAGCTTTGTACAGCATTACTATCAGTTATTTGATACCGACCGGACTCAGTTAGGATCAATATATGTAAGTAACTCTGAAACAGATCTTTTATTGTGGGCTGTTCTTTCATTTATGTCCACCTTCCTTTGGGGTCAATAATGCTGGCACTCTCATAATGCTGTACTCATAATGCTGTACCTTACAGTTAATTTAATCTCAAGGCTCATAATTGTATTCAGTATTTGTCACTAATATATTACTTATGTTTAATATATGAAGATTGTCTTGAATCAGTTTTGACTCTGAGGAGTAATGGGAAATTACTAATTTATTTTTTAACAAACATGTTACTATTCCTAATGTACAAAATAAAATGTTTCTAAGCAGATTATTGTTTTATGGTTTCAGATAGATGCCTCATGCCTTACATGGGAAGGACTACAATTTCAGGGCAAAGTAGCTATTGTTGAAAAACTCTCAGTAAGTTTCTGTTATGTTGTGCTTCTGATGTTCAGCCTAAGATACCATATTGGCACATATCTGGTGAAAATCAACTCTGAGAGACCTCTTGGTTTTCACCTCATTAAAAGTGAAAGTTTTCTCCTCAGCCCCAAACAATCTGTCACGTGGCCCAATCAAGGCAGCATCCGCTGGTCTGGTGACATCCCTCCTCCTTCCTCCAGCCAGGTGTGAGAATATCCTTGGTTCCCAGGGGAAAGCATTTTGTTTTGACTGCACAAGCCCAGCTATCTCTGATCCCCCCCCCCCCCATCCCTCGCTGCAGAGTGGCAGCACTTAAGCTCCAACATGGCCTTGACCAGATCAGCTTCAGGGTTGACACCCGGGACACCGTAACTGTCAGCAAGCCTCTGAATTTTGATCATGTAACCATGGGGATGCTGCAACAATTGTAAGTGCGAAAAATGGTCATTTTTTCCAGTGCCGTTGTAACTTTGAACGGTTGCCAAGTGAACTGTTGTAAGTCAGGGACTACCCTGCGGTTCTCACATTATGGCAGTGATTGGGACTGGAATTCCCATTGCTAAAATGACACAGTTGCAAACTGCAACATTGCACGACCATGCTGCTTAGCAATAGAAATCCTACCACATCTGGTTTGACACCGTTAAGGGAATCATTTATCGAGAGCATCGCGCAGTCACCATTTATGACCTGTGGCCAGCTTTCCAATTGTCATTGCTTGTAGGAAACCAGCAACGGAAACCAGCCAAGGAGGTTGCCTGTGGCGATCCTGTGACTGTGGGATTGCTGCAACCAACATGACCATTCGTATCTGCAACTCATTCAGAGCCATCATAAGTTTGAACAGTCACTGAATAAGTGGTTGGTAAAACGAGGCCAGCCTGTAAATCCTTCTGTGTTTCTCCCTTCTCTTTCAGAGCCTTCCTTTTCAGAAAATACAGCACAGCATCACATCCCAAGATCATCAGCCTACTCCAGACAGCTGTATACTCAGTATGGTAGTTGGACAACTTAAAGTAAGTTTTCAGGCCTGGATTGCAGGGAAGAATTATTTAGAACAGCATTTCCTTATCGGTGTGTTTCCCAGACGGGTGGATTTTAATTTCCAGTTCTCCAGATAGTATTGTGAGAGTCCTGATTGGAAATGTTGATTTAGAGCAGTGCTTCTTAACCTTGGCAATTTTAAGGTGTGTGGACTTCAACTCACAGAATTCCCCAGCCAACCAAGTTGGGAATTCTGGGAATTGAAGTCCACACGTCTTAAAGTTGCCAAGGTTAAGAAACTGATTTAGAGCACTAGCCAAGAATCTGTTCATAGCCTGTTGATCTCACCTGCTTGATAGCTCAGTTTGATCACAAAAACTTTGACAGCTGTAGTGTAAGCAGTCCTTAATGTCTCAAAACAAAATCACCGATAAGCTAGTCCACTTTTTGATTAGGTCATCAAAGCTGAATGCACAAACTTCAACTATTAAGTGAATTTTCATTGTATGCAAAACATACAATGAGGGCACAGTTAGAGCAGGTTGCAAAGTCTGCTTAGGGTGAGTGCTAGGAAGGAATCTAAGTAATTTTTTATTACAACCAGTTGGAAAGCAGGACCAGAACTCTTTTCAAACAATTCTGACACTCTTTGATTAAATAACCTAAATGGGAGTCTCTTTGATGAAGTCATGGACAAAAAATCCTGTTACCCCATCATGATAGATCAGGCAGAATGGAGAGGATTCCCAATAATCCAAGGCTGTTGGACAAGCTAAAATGGGGCACAGCATATTACACTAGAAATGAGCCTAATGCAACATGGAAGCAAGGAGGGGTCATACTGAATCCAGCCAACCATATAATGGAATTGCCAAAATCTGCAAGGAACTACAGTTCACTTGGTATGATAATGTAGCAGCCTATGTGCTATCTGGGCGGCTGTGATATGGTCATGTTACACCAGTGCTACAGAATTAGCTGCCAGTTTGCTATGGAATGCTACTCAAAGTGCTGTCTTTGAAACCTTATAAGTAGTCTTTGCTTAGTTACCAGTAGGGACTGGCAATTTATTTATTTATTCAATTTATAGGCCGCCCTTCTCACAAAGACTCAGGGCAGCTTACATCAGTCAGAACAGTTAACAATACAGTTTATAATTTGCTTAAGTAAATTTAGAGCCTAATAAGTTACAGTCCAATTGAATACAATACAATTTAAAAATTTAGAATTTAAACAACCCAATTGAGTCCAACATTAGAGCATGCCCTCTCTCTAGGTTAAACCAGTCATCAAGAGGATTTGGGGGGAAAGACGGTGTAACTGGACAGTGGCAGTTCTTCGCAGGCCTTCCTTGCCAGTCTGTCTCTGCCGGCCACCTGGCTCTGCAGATGATAACGGCCACAAGCGGGGGGTGGGCAAGGTTTCATGCCCAAGTTGACATCTCCCCTGTCAAGCCGAGAGAGGAGAGATGGATACAAAACCAAAAGGGAGGGGGCTATTCCAGCTTGCAGCTGAGCTCTAGAAGCTGGGACGCCAAAACGATCTTCCATCGCTAAACAGGGCAATTGTTGAGCGGAAAATCATATGATTGCAACGGGCTCACAAAGTGACTTCCTGTTTGGTCATATATTTTTTTTTACTCATTTCCAAGACTTGAACTGAATACAATAACACGATTCATCTGCTCTTAATAATAAACAATTAACATGAGAGTGTAGCTTGTAAGTAACAATAAGTCATACTGAGCTCCGTTGTGCCTAGTGTTTTATCTCTTCCACCCCCATGCCTCTATTTAGAGCACTGCTGCTTAATATTCAGTAAGAGTACAGTAGAACCTCGGGTTGCGAACGCAATCCGTTCCGGGATTGCGTTCCCAACCCGAATTGGTCGCGGCCTGAAGCGATGCTATCTGTGCATATGCAGGCAATTCTGCACATGTGCCGATGTGAAAACGGCACAGAAAGGAAGCTTCCCACGCCGTTTTTTATTCGCGAGCCGAGTTTTAGATCGGAAACCGATCCAAACTCGGCTTGATTTTTGGGTCGGAACCCGAATTGGTTGCAAACCAAAGCATTCGCAACCCGAGGTTCCACTGTACAACACCCTGTAGATGTTAGTAACCCCATTTTGACATATTCTGTGCAAGTGCCATAAATATATCCCCGTCAGAATTTTGTCAAGATACCGGCATTTGGTATTTTCAGATCATAATGTTTCTCTCCTGTCCTGCTCAGGCAGATGATGACCAAATTCTAGGTTTCCATCAGACCTTTTTGTTGAAAAACTTACAAGGTGCCTGGGTATGCACCAATGAAGTCTTCAGGCTAGCACTCCACAATGTTTAGCCTTCTGGCCACCTCATACTCTGGTCTTCGCTGCCCCCTTTCTGAGTAAGAAGCCTTCTGCTTGTTCCTCTGCCCCACCTGATCTTGCAAAAGCATGTACATTGCTTGTGTGTTACCCGAGGGGGGTTGCGGTATGACAGTGTGGATTGCTTCAGGTTGATGACTCTCGAAATGAGCAGCGGTGAAGTTTCCTTTGAAGAAGCAGCTGCCAAGCAGTTCATGTAGTGTTTATATATCAATCGGTTGCTTGTTTAACACCTTTAGGATACAAGCGCTGCTTAGAACTCTGGAACGTTGGAGTGGCATACAATGAATGCTTGCCTTGTCATGCCTGAAAACTGTCTGCATTCGTGCCTCTAGGTACAACTGTGCAACTTGTTTCTTACACCAGGGTCCCAGGGTGGAGGGCAGCTTACAGTTTAATCCATTGTGAGCATGCCATTCGTAAAGAGACATTTGTCTCAACTGTGAGAAGTTTCCCGTTGGTATATTACCAGAGCAATTAATAAGGAAAGAGGAATGTACAGTAAAAACAAAAAGGAGCAGGCAAATGCAATTGTATTGACTGCTTTCTCTCAGTTAAGGAGAATTCAAGGATTAGACAAAAGGCATCACATAAAAGGTGGGTTTAAAGAATGGATTTGGCCTGGTATTTTCAAAGTGGAACAGTAGAAAGGATCTGGGAATTGACAGAAGGGAATATTTGTAGCTAGCTCAGGGCTGAACTGTGGAGTCCCTCAGCTTGGCTGTTTTCTTGTAGACATTTCATTACTATTGTGGCCTGTTGGCTGCTGGCTCCTCCAGCAGCCGAATCAGATGAGTGGGAGCCGTGAGAGTCAGGTCATCATCAAGGCAACCTGATTGCTCCAAGGGGGAAGAAGGCATGGAGCTGTCAGAGAGCGAGACAGAGGCGGCGCTCCATCAGCCCTCAGAAGAGTCAACAGCCCCCAGGTCTGGAGGTGGCTGATGAGGAAGAGGAGGAACAGCCGGGTCTAGTGCCTGACGTGCAGATGCGCAGAAGGCAGAGGAGAGGAGAGCAGTGGAAATCTGTGGGCCGGTCCTTGGGATGGAAGAGCCACTGTTGCTAGCGAAACCCCACCTGGGGATAAAAGGCAGGGGGCAGAGATGAATAGATGTGACAGACAACTGTTCATCTTTTTGCGGGGGCTGCTGGCACTCCTCATAAAGGAATCCTTGGCTTAAATACAGAGGGGTTGTCGTGTTTGGGGAGCTGGGTCAGAACAATGACTCAACTAGCCTCATCAGTGCTAGGTGATGTTATCTAGTTGGGTAATGAGATGTCTGCAAGAAAACAACTAAGTTCCAGAAGCACAAGGACCCTGTGCTTCTTGGGATGTAGGGCATGGCCAGGTACTGCCCTGCACTCTTCCACTGGGTGCTGAGAGAAACAAATAGTAAATTTCTGGTTGCAGAAGGACTCCCTTTTAGGAAACACTCCTGTATCTCTCCACTATGGTTCTGTGTTGACTTTCCCTCATCTGTACATGATGCGTTAGCTGGAAACTCTGAAATATCAAGATGCCTCTTGAAGCTGACCTCTAAGTGGGGTTTTGCACAGGGGAAGGAAGCACAACTAGGCACACAATTGTAAGGATTCTCTCGGACTTTTTTTGGGGGTAGGTGGGTGGGTGGAGTTGGAAATGTTTCTGGAGCCAGCACAAAAGTTCCAGTTCCAGAATGCATTTTAGTCTGGGTTACCCTGACTGCCACTTGCAGACAACATGCTATCCATAGCCAGGGTCCCTTCTTATCTTTACCAAATAGAACACGTAGGACTCGTTCAGTGTTTCTCAACCTTGGCAGTTTGAAGATGCATGGATTCAACTCCCAGAATTCCCCAGCCAGCAATGCTGGGAGTTCAAGTCCACGCATCTTCAAACTGCCAAGGTTGAGAAACACTGAACTAGTTGATGTGTTGTGCTCAGCTACAATTTCTTTAACCTTAATTAACTGACTAGGTCACAGCTGGATGAGTTCAAATTCTTCTAAGCGACAAATATGGTTTATATCAGTGGTGGAGAACCTTTTGTGCCAGAAACTGGAAGAGTAGCTGTTCGGTGCGCTGCGCGGGAGTGCTGGAAACTGGAATCTTAGCTTTCCGGCACACACATGCGTGCCAGCCACTTGGTCTTCCGGTTTCTAACGCACATGCGTGTGCAAAAGCCAGATGGCTGGTGTAAGCATGCGTATCGTGGAGCTGCTGTTCTGGTTTCTGTTGCTCCTACATGCCTGAAGACCAGCTGGCGTGCCAGAACCCACAAGAGCAATGGTGGTGGCTGGCGGGCCCAGAGAGAGGGTTCTGTGTGCATTTCCAGCACGCATGCCATGGGTTTGCCATCATGGGTTTATGTGCATTGACTGGATTTACAAGCATACAAGCATAAGAGTTCGTACAATGTGCAAATACAGCCTTAAGTCTTGCAATGTCATGTTCCTCAACTTATTAATAATAGCTACAGTGTAACCTTGTTTTAACAGACTAATTGGGGAAGTGTCCATTGTATAAAATGTCTATTATATTAGAGAGTAAATAATTGCATGTCATTTGTCATTTGTGTGATGACATCATTATACAAACGGTTTAGATCAGAGTTTCTCAACCTTGAGAATGTTAAGATGTGTGGACTTCAACTCCCAGAATTCCCTGGCCAATTCTGCACATTAAAGAGGTTGAGAAACACTGGTCTAGATTGAAAATTGATCCATTTCCATTGTTATCAAATTCCAGGTAAATCAAGGTTTTGCTTCTTTGGCTGTACTATAAAACCAAAAGTATTATGTTTGGTAGAGTATATGCAATTTTATTTTCATGATGATTATATGAGAAGACACTGTTCCACCTTAGGTAGTCATAAAACCATCACCGGAGGATCAGGAAGAAATCTTCCATATTTTATAACTGGAAGTGAAACTTCAGTTCATTATCCAGATTTAAACTTACAGCTAGTCCTTTATGACAATTGGGACCAGATCTGATTTTACAACGCTTTTGGCAGCAGTCATTCAGTAAATCATCATGGTCTCTAAATGAATTCCTGGCTGAGAATTTTGGAAACTTTTCATCTGAAAAGCACTAAATCGGGGAAAGTTGAGTAATTATTGTCGCAGTCAGGACTTGCACTTAGGTTTCCAGCAGTATTTAATCATTCATGACATTCAGCATCATCATGACTAAAAATGCATGTTGTGTTCTTGCACAGACAAAATGACAATTGTAGCTTCTGTCAATAAAAGGAATTGCGGGTAAAGCAAGAAATATATGCATGACAACATAGGACTCCAGTTACAGGATATTTGGTGCATTGCTCAAAAGCCTCTTAATTCTTATTTTTCATTTGTCTCTACAGGCCGATGAAGATCCTGTTATTGGATTCCACCAGATATTTCTATTAAAGAACATCAATGATGCTTGGGTTTGCACCAATGACATGTTCAGGCTAGCATTGCACAACTATGGTTGAAATGACATCCCTGGGGCGCCTGCCTTTTTTTTCCTCCTCCTCTCCTCCTTACCAATATTAATCACACCCATGGAACATTCCAAATATCATACACAAACCTGCACACCATGGCAAGCAAGCAAGACTTGTGACATACCCTTCCGAAGAGTTTTATGTTGTGTCACTAGAAGAGTTCCTTGTGCATGATGTTTGGAAGTTAGAATTAGCTGCATTTGACAAAGGAAGGGTATGTTTTATCAGCATGCCTTGGGAAGAATCCATTATACAAAAAGGTTCTGTTTCTGTACTGACAAGTTTCTCTAATAACCCAAAGAAACAAAAGGATATGAAAGAATAGCCAGCCTGAAGCCAACTCAGATAATTGATTTCTTTTTTTTTCTTTTCTTTTTTTTCTTTTTTTCTTTTTTTGGTTGTTGTTCACATATTTCAGTGCTACATTATACAATAAAAACCATGTGATTTTCTTAACAGTTGAAATTGTTGGATCTTCAGTCTGTAAACGGAAAGCCTTGTATTTCCAATGCCTATGTTTGAATTCTTAGGTTTGGGAATATGTGGCCGGACATTTTAAGTTTTAAAATTTCCACATATGCTTTGTGTTCCTGTTTGCTTTTGTTTGGCAGCTTACGGGGATGTGTCGATGAATAATGGCTTCAAACCTGAAATGGGAAATCTCACCTCTCCCTGAAAATCAGAATGTGGATTTATATTAACTACATGTGCAGCAAGTTTATTATACTGAACCTCAAGTCAATTCCCCCCCCCCAAATCTATTATGCAGATATACATAAAAGACCGTGCAGACCAACAATGAGCATGTGCTTATTTTCAGGCTAATTTCTCCATGTTATCCTTTCCTGGCTGGCATCTCGATATCATTCTGCTTTTGATATTCAAAAGCTGAGTCATTGCATTTAGCATCTTCAGGGCACCAGTTTCAAAACGAGATGTTAATTTTGGTCCAGGTCGGTAGAGTACTACATCCCTTTCCATATTGTCTGTTGCTTATTTTGATGCCCCAATTGTCTGGTGTATCCTGGCTGCAATAAACCACAGCCAGGTAGTACCAGTAGCACCATTTTAATGGTTAAATTGGGTCAGTATTTGAAAACATTTTGAAGTACCATTTGCTGCAAAGCTGATAAAGTTACAGAAAAGAAATTTATCTTCAAAGTGGCCAGATTGTTTATCCGGATATTTAATGTGAGCTGGGCAATCTTGAATTCATATTCCAAGACTATTTTTGTATTTTTGAAACTTGTTTAAAGTTGGGCTGGCAGTCAGTTAACAGTCTAGTTCCACATACTCATGAATAGGAAAAAAAGAAAAAGTATGCAGTTCTTAATTATTGATGTTCAATTTCAGAAGAACTGAACTCAAATTTGTTAATTTAGGCCCATGCCTGTTGTACACACTGACTGAATATGTTTTTTTTTAAAAATAGGAATGCATTTTGAAGCTTGTCACAATTTAAAGGTTCTGAGAGTCTCCTAAGCCATCAGTGTAGATGCTTCATTGTGTGGTGCAGTGGCCTAGAGGTGGAGCTCTCGCCTCACAATCAGGAGGCTGTGAATTCAATGAGAATATATCTGCTGAACAAACTCCGCATTGGTGATGGGAAGGGCATCCAGCCATTAAACTGCTAGCTCCATTCAGTCGCCCATACTCCACCCTGCAAAGGGATTATGGGGTTGTTAAAAGATGATGAGTGTAGCTGCTTCATTGCAAGGATCACAACTGAAATTAATCAGTCTGGGGCAATGGATCTTAAAAGTTAGTTTCTTAGTACCTAGGTGTAGGTTTAGCTGAAAACTTTTGTCGATGGAATTTGTTTCCAACACTAGTGTTCAAAACTGGTGACAGGAAACTGCTTTTTATGAAGAAAAGTACCGTAGATGTTTGCAGCTGATTTTGGTAGCTCAGCATCACCTTATTCAATATGGCTAGTGAATGTTTCGAAGGAGTTTGTGGTATGTTATGATTGAATAGGTATATGCCTTAATGAAGCAGTATGTAATAGCCATACATAAAATGCCTTAGAAAAATTCCTTGAATGTGTATTCATGGGAACACATTTTTGCCTAAAGAGGCTTTATTCTTTTCAGTTAAGCAAACGAATGCCTTTTGTCAATGACTATTTTTCCACACACTAATTCAGCTTCCAGTATTAGCAGATGGCATTCGATTAGAAACTCCCTTCCCTAAGTGAAGCTAAGGTTTTAGTTGGAGGCAAGAACTGGCTGCATTCTTCCCTGGTTCAAACTGCAGGAAGGAAATAGTTCATCTGAACTATTTTTTAATTAAAATTGCATGCTGGGAGGGTAAAACATATCCTAATGACACCAGTTACTGCAAGAAAGGATAACAAAATATTTGGTCTGGGAACATGGAAGACATGTAAATAGATTAAGGCTATTGAACTCGACAGTGTTAAATAATGTTCTTTCTATACAAACAAAAGGGATGTTCTCTTGGGATATGTGTAGATCAGGTCTGTGTAGATGTGACTCACCACGCTCACAACCCATCTACTGTATTTTATGGCTCACTAGGCATATATCTGTTTTTATAATATTCTGGGCAAGAAACAAGTTTTCATGGCCCTCATGTAAGTCATAAGGTCTTAGAGTTCTTTCTCCTCATTTTTCACTTTGATAATAAAAATGCTCTAAAACTTTGCTAGTATAATATTCAATTTGGCATCCGTTGCCAGAAACAAAATGTATTCAAGAATCGCTAAGTTTACACACTGCTTAATAAGAAATACTTGATGTACATGGTAAAGAAAGCAGACTTTAATATTGTGAAGTTTGGTTTGCAGAGCATTGCTAGTTTTACCAATAAATATGCTGAAGTTTTGTGGAGTAAGGTTATCTACCTATTCCGTTATGGGCTGTGTAATCTTGGCTTGTTTAAGACTGTACCTGTGGCAAATGTACTAATAAAGATTCTTTAACATGCGCTCTTTTGTAAGGTTAAGCTTAGAAATTTAAGAATCAATGAAAATGAAGGTAGGGATTCTGTTGCCATCTAGCTATAGTGAAACAATGACCATGAAAAGAATACTCCAGCAAAAGATAATCACTCTAAAATGCTTTCAAATTATCCTCTTTGAATTTTGGTGCTTGCCTGTCAAAGAAAATGCTTTATATTTCTGTAAGCAATATACATAAGGCTTAGTAAAAAAAAAAAAGTATTTCAAGTAAAACAAGTTTCCTCAGGTTTCTGCCATTTCTATGTTACATATGTTGTGATGTATAATAAAGAGGTAATTTTAGCACCTCTTACATGTATCATATTTTGAACAATTTACAGTAATTCGGCTTATGATCCTTTTGGTGCAGTAATAGTGCATTGGAACCAATCGGAATGATCTCCCAAACTTAATCCTTCAACTCTTCCCACTGTGTCTTCATTAGCACTGAAGCCAAGTCTACTCACCTTCTGCTGATTGTCCTTTGCCAGCAATAGAGCCTTCTCCAGAGACTTAAGTCTTCGCATAAGGATGCGAATCAGGTGTCCTGATTAGGATGTTATGGTCAAATATTGTACAATTCTATACTGAATTGTAGTATAATTTTCCACCACAGGGTCTATCACCATTCTAAACTGATTCCAACTCAACCATGTGTTCCCAGTTTCTATGCAAGCCGCAAGCCACAAGCCACTGAGAAATGAATGAGGTGGTCAGCTTTCACTGTTTTACAGTTCTTGAAGAAACATTTGTTGTAAAAAAAAGAGGCATTCCTGTATTTGTTGTGAAGGCTTGGCCAAGTTATTTTTTATAAACAAATTCTAAGATTAACAGAACTGTGGTGCAGAAAGTTTCTCAATCTTGCCTATCAGTACCTAATATGGAAACTTGTTTGCAGGAACAGTCTTTAGCTCTTCAGCAAAGCTGTTCTATCTTTCAATGTGGGAAGCTGCATATAAGTACAGTATGCAAAAATTTTTCTCTTAAAATTCATATCATTTCCACAGGGCTTTCAAAAAGATGATAAAATATTACCAATATTGTTGGTAATTTGTTATATTATCAAATACAGGTAGTCCCGACGTACAACCACAATTGAGCCCAAAATTTCTGGTCAACAAAACATTTGTTAAGTGAATTTTTGTCCCATTTTATGACATTTCTGCCATAGTTCAGTGAATCACTGTTGTTAAATCACTAACATGGTTTTTAAGGGAATCTAGTTTCCCTGTTGACTTTGCTTGTCAGGTCACAAAAGATGATCCCAGGACACTGCTACTGTCATAAATATGAATCGATTGGCAAGCATCTGAATCTTAGACACATGACCAAGGGGATATTGCAATGGTCATGAGAAAAATGGCCATAAATAACTTTTTTCAGCTCCGTTGTAACTTTGAACAGTCACTAAATGTGCTGTAAGTCGAGGGCTACCTGTACAAATAGAATTTTAATGCAGAGAGAAAATACAAAATATTTTCTAAAGTGTTTAATGAAAGGCAGCTAGTGCATCACTGAAATGGCTGCTTAACATGCAATTTCTTAAGCAGGACTTCCAGAGACTCCGTACCAGGCAACCCTGTGCATATTTAGAAATAAAAATCACTATACTTAATAAAGGGGAATATGTGTAGCTCAAGATTGAAACGAGGCGTCCTTGGTGCTCTCTGAGCTTGGTTTTCTTCCAGCGGTTTCATTACCCAAACTAAGTAACATCATCAGTGCTATCTACTAACTACTAGCACTGATGATGTTACCTAATTTGGGCAATGAAACTTCTGCAAGAAAACAACCAAGCTCAGAGCACCAAGGACCCTCAAGAATCACCCTACTTGCTCGCTTACTGAGTAATCAAGGTATAACTGACAGCCTCAACCGCCGGGTTGCTCTGAAAATGTAACGTGTCGTTGGTGAAGGCGGGATCTGTTCGTATTTTTGTATGAGGCTCTATATGATATGGGCACGAGCACTTATCCTGTTCGGGAAAAATCTATATATTTTCGTCTGATGCAACTGTTAGTATTTGACTGGATAGCCATTCGTCTGAAGTGGTGTAGGGTTTTCTGCCTAAGCAGAGGGTTGGACTAGAAGACCTCCAAGGTCCCTTGCAACTCTTATTCTATTCTTTTGTAACTCAAAGGCACGTCCGCCATAAGAGGACGAGGGAGCTTTCGACTGTCGTCCTCTTCTTTGAAAAAGACGCCTCGCTGCAGTCACCAAGCCCAGAGGAAGAGGCCTTGCGTCGCTTTGCAGGGCTCAAGGAAAAGCCCAGCTATGCAGAGCCAGAGAAGGAGGGACAGCCGCGCCCAGTCTTCGCCCCCTTTTCTACCCAGCCCCTCGATACGTCTTCCAGTCCAGCAAGACGCTGAGTGGAACCCGCCCGCCGGGGCACGGTTTCCGATGGGAAGAGGAGGCAAGATCGGACCGGAAGCGGAAGTGGGGGCGGCGAGTCGGGCTCGGCCTGTCCGGGCGGCAGGCGGGCGTGAGCAGCGGCTTCGGCCTTGGCGGGGACCCCCGATGGCCTCCGCTAGCATCGATATCGAGGACGCGACTCAGCACCTGCGCGACATCCTCAAGCTGGATCGGCCCGGCGGTGAGACGCGGCGGGGGTCTCGGGCGGCGGCCCCGGCCGAGCCCGGGGCGGGGTCTGATCCTTCGGCCAGAGCCGCTCTGTGTCGCGGCTGGAGGGCAGCAGCGCGAGTGCCCGGCTTGGAACGCCTTCCTCCCGGCAGTGCCGTCCACGCCACGCTGAGGCGGTGGCGCTGTCCGGGAAGGGCGAGGGGAGAGAAGCCGCTTCTCCCCGCTCCGACGCCCTGGCTGCAGCAGGGAAGTCGGCTGCCCTTCCCTCCTCCTCGCCATTGCCCCGTCCGGGCTCCGATTGGCGGGCAGGCGGAGGCAGAGATTTGCCCTCGGGCTCGTGGCACTCCCGTGCCTTTGCTTGGGAGCAAATTCTCTTGAAGGAGCCGGGACTCCGCCTCCTCTCGACGTGGAGAATGGAGTAAATAGGTTGCTATCCTGTGCAAAACTGGTGGGGAAATCATTCCCTCTAAGCCCGGTGGGGTAAATTCCAGAACCTCGAAGGTTTAGACTAAAAAGTGGGGGCAGGAGATCCCGTTGAATAAAAAGCATCAATCTGTTCCTTGCTTTTTTTATCTTCCATACATAGCACTGCCACCACCTCCTATAGATCTATAGGAGGTGGTGGCACTGCACAACATACAGTTTTCTGTGTTCAGATTTCTTTGATAGATAAGATAACCTTTATTGTCATTTTCCCCCCCTGTGGGCACACTGGCCCAACATTAAAAAATAAAATTCTGTTGGCAGCTCTTAAAAGCATGCATATGCACAATACACATATAGATATGTTATATATCTATATAGGTACCAGTATATACCTGCTTGCTTATGTAATCCATATTTTCTGCTCTATTTTCCTTAACATTTTTTAAAATTGAATTTTACTCTGCTTTTTTTTTTTAGTTTATCCAATCCTCTAAATCAGTTTTTTTTAACCTTGCCTCTTTTTAACAGGTGTGGGCTTCAACACCCGCCCCTGAATTCCACAGCAGTTAAAATATAGGCAGACTATCTAAAGAAGACCCTTTTTTCTCTAAATTTACAGTTAATCCATCCTCCGTGTTCCTCCTTCTTGTTTGGTGCTAACTGAATCTCCCAACTATTCACACAACATGCTTCCTACAAGGACTTCTCCACACATCCAAATTTAAGGGTTCATGCAAAGATGCTAATTCAGTGTAGAGATTTTATGCATAACTAATGCTTATTTGATTTGAATTATTGGTTTTAATACTAATCCAATAAGTACATATTTGCACTTTTTTAAAAAAAACTCTTTTTTTTTAAAGAACCCATTGTTAAAACATTTCTGCATACCCATCCTGATAGCTAAAGTCCCCTCATTAAACTATTCCGTACACTTGTACTCAAAATGTTGTAATTTCCATGCTTAGCAGCCTAGAAAATGGCTTGTGTTGTTCTATAACACTGTGTGTTTAATAACAATAATTCCATTTATTTTGACCATTGGCTTCTAGTGTAAAACTGTAAATATAAACCACAAATATATCATTTGAATAATTACAGTGAATGCATCAGTTCATGTTTGGGTTTTCCTTCTGTTGTCAAACCGTATTTGCCGTTTGACATTTAGAGTGATAATAAATGACAAGTGCAGCTGTCGTTATAAAAACTACAATATGATAATACTTGGGCAAGTGTTTTGATACTTTGTGTTGTGTAGACATTTCTGTGGTTTTCTATTGTAGAATTTTTAAAAAAATGAGTTTTAGATAAATTGTTTTAAATATAAACAAAGTGAATAAGTAGCTTGATATACTTCATTTCAAAGTCTTTATAGGCATATTTGAAGCCCTTGAAAAGTTGGGGAAATCATGAAATGGAACTTTTGTTCTACACTTGTAGAAAAAGCCTAAGCTGTGGAGAGCTGTTCTAGAAAGAGTCAATAAATTGGCCGTGAACAAAATGTTTGATGTAATATTGTAGATGTCAGTGTTCCAGAGAAACTTCCCCATTGCCATTCAACACTCAGAGACAAAGTTTATCCAATAAGAATTTATTTAGAGAAGTCATGTTGGCACATCTGGGAAAACCCGAATCTGAAAATTCCGGCTTTTCCCTTCCTAGGTGAAAATCCAAAACCCATCCCCTGCACCCATCAGTCCATCACATGGTCCAATCACCAGTAAGAATGTTGTTATGTCTAAACTTCCACCCTTCTCTAAAAATCTCAACTTCCCAGGCACAAAAATGTGGCAGTGTGGAAGCTTCTAAGAAAAATGGCTTCTAAAGCTGACAGGAGGTTAAAGTTGAAGTGTAATATTCCACAAGCAGATTGTAGCCTGAGGTATACGGTACTTTAAAATCTATGGGCGATTTGTAACAAATAAGTTATATTTCTTTCTCCCCCAAAATCAGCAAGAATGGAAAGACAGTTCTTTCCCCATTCCCAAAATTAGATTTATGGGATTAAATGCTATATGTAGATGTAAAATGTGCCTTGCTCTGTTAAAAATACCACTGTTTTATAAGTCAGCAATACATAGTCCTTCAGTAAAAGGTTGGCTACTTTAAAATATATACAACTCTATGTAAATATGAATCTTGGTTTCCTGCAGTGCTTCCCTTCATAACTTTCCCTCTGTGTTATTCTTCGTACCGTTCAGGTTCGGTGAATGAAAACCAGAGGACATCCAGTTCATATAATGGTGACCTGAACGGTCTTCTGGTACCAGATCCTACTGCAGCTGGAGATGGCTCATCCTCAACTAAGCCTGTTCCACAGACCGTTCCTCTTGGAGCTCTACAAGACAAGCAAGTTATGTAGGTATCTTAACTGGTGAGGCAAAAGTGAAAGGCCAAAATTTGTGCAATTTGTGGTCTCTGAAATATCAAGAAGCATCCGGGAAAATGTTCTCTCCTGCAGAGATGTGATTTCCCTCTATTCTGGTGCCCCTCATATTAAGGCTTTGTGAAATTGTGTGTAGCTACTGGGATGGGTTGAATCAGCGCAGTGCCTCACCAGTGGATGTTTAATGCTACATTTTCCAACCTTCTTTGCTCCAAATGAACGTCAGCTGCCATAGTGGAGGCACCCTGTTAGTATAAGTCCAGCATGTCCGAAGAGACACAAGACAGGTTGGGGAAAGCTGATTTAGAAGCGCACAGGAGAAACCTGTGTTGCAGAGAGCAGTCACGGTCAATTGAGGCTTGCTGCTCCTGGTTTATTTTGTCCTTTGGGTTATTGTTCTTGCTGCTCCTGGTTTATTGTCTTCTTTTGCCCATGGATGGGCAACGTTTGTATTCTGTCTGGATCTGTAAACTACATTGTTGGGAATTCTACAATGCAGTAGCAATGCCATCTGCTTGATTCTATTTGTATGGTGAGCACGGACCTGATTCTTTGAACAATTCGCAGAAAAAGTTACCTTTAATATCCTGGAGACTGACTGCTTTTTCTCCGGCCACCTTTTTTAGCTGCCTCTCTGGAGATGATAATTCAACCTGTATGGTCATCCTTGCTAAAGATGTTGAAATCGTGGCCAGCAGTGATTCCAGCATCACCAGTAAAGCCAGAGGAAGCAATAAGGTAAATACAAGAAAGCACTTTCTTACTAGGTCCTAACTCTCTTCCTTCTCACCTGCGGATAACAAACTCATACCTATCCTGGAATTATAAGAGAAAAAATACGTTTAAAAAAATGACCATTGGCAGGTGCAGATGTTTTATTGTGCACATGTTCAGAAGTGCATTATGCTTGAGAATATGGCCTTGATATATTGACAGGTTGTGATCCGAGAGAGGTAGATTGATTGGAAGACACTTTTTAAAAAAAAAATCCCATTTATATGCCGCCCTTCTCTGGAGACTCAGGGCAGCTTACAATCTGTGAAGCACAA
>JANHFR010007735.1:45636-55838 GCA_032468015.1 Mimophis mahfalensis | reverse complement strand
GTTGGCAGAAGCTGGGACAAGTAACGGGAGCTCACTCCGTTATGCAGTACTTGGGATTCGAACCACTGAACTGCCAATCTTTCTGATCGACAAGCTCAGCGTCTTAGCCACTGAGCCACTGCATCCCCTTAGCATTATTACAATCCCACAAAGAGTCTGAGTCCAACCCTTCCGGAATTCTGTTGACTCTTATCTGGCACCCATTTGGTATTGAAATTTAGTTGACATTAAGTCAAGCACAAAGGATCAGAACCACACCGTAAGTTGAAATTCATAAGATTTATTGCTCAAGCCTAGAATTTAAATCAATTAAATAATAAACTAGAATCTAGTCAACTAAAGTTCAGGACTCAATTTGCACCAGATAAGGGTCAAGGGAATTCAAGAGGAGTTGGACTTAGAGAAGGTTTGTGGGATCATTATGACTTTAAGCTGATGATGCACTTAACTCTGTCCCCTGCCTCTCCCTGATGTTGTCCCGCACTAAGCCTGTTTGTAACTTTGGTTTGAGGTAATGGAGAGAATTCTTTTTCAAGTGCAAATTGAGTTGGCAGAGTAGCGAGTCTCCTTAGGAATAAAACAGGAAGGAATAAAACAATACATTTTCTTCTCCAAACTTCCTGTAACCTTGACAATTGGCAAGGTTACAAGAGCTGATTTTTGCATTAAATAAAAACAGAAGCATGCTAAATGCATTTTAATGCCACATCAGGGCAGTGAATCTGCTTAATTTTTTTAAATTCAGAAGTTACTTTTAGGATATGGCCAATTAAATTTTCATTACCTTATTTTCCGTCTGGCTTTATCAGGGTCACTTGCAGAAACGCACCCAATGGCTATTTTCATTGCACCTTCTTCTTGGACAGTGAATGTATAGGAAGGCTGGGTGAAAACTGGAGGTTCATCAACATCAATAACTTTGATAATTACTCTTGCAAGGTTCTCAAGACCCTTCCTTGTAGAATAGGCATAGTTGATATTGGCATCAGTAGCTTCAACCACAAACCTGTATTCAGGTATCTTTTCAAAATCCAAGTGCTAAACGAGAAAGTAGACATGTTCAGTTCACAAAGGCAATAGAAACTGATTGGCTAATATTGGTTTTTTGGGGTGGGGGACAACTTTTTTGAGATGAGATCTGAGTTACGCTCCTCAAAGCATGTGATGTCAGGTCAAAAATTACATTTAATTCATTTTTAATTGAAATTTGGATTGAAAATACACAAATATCACTGAACACTTCTATCTCGGTGTAGTGGTCTACGGTATATTATTTGGAACTCCCTTGCAAGAGATTATCTTACAATTATCTACTCTGTACTAAAGAGTTATCTGCTTCCAGTGGTTTTAATTGATACTAGACAACCTATGCCCTAGTTAGCAGTAGGAGCAGGAGTGACTTTTGATTTCCTGCTGGCTTCCCCATTATTTTATGTTTTATTTTATGGATTTTATTTTTATTTTATTGTATTTTATGTTTTAATGCCCTGTAAACCGCCCTGAATCTTTCGGGAGAAGGGCAGTATGAAAATTCAAATAAATAAATAAATAAATAAATAAATAAATAAATAAATAAATAAATAAACAAACAAATAAACAAGTTACATTTTTTTTTAGAATCTGGCAGGGAGCATTGCAATCCCTTTGTTCCTTCACTCCTTCATTCTTTCATTCCTTCCTTCCTCCCTTCCCCTTCCCCTTGCCCTTCAGGCAGGGAAGGGGCTGCTGGATGAAGGAGAGCATAAAGGATTGTGAGATTGTCTGGGAAACTGTCACAGAACATTGAAAATTGTAGATCATGTGACTGCAGCAGCAGCCCAGCAGTGCAACAGCTGGCAGTACCAGTGATGCAACCACAAGTCCCCCAAATTTCATTCCCTCAGGAAGTTAGCCCATTTGAGATACTTTGATTCAAAAATTATTGTGCTGTAATGCACCATTTCACCCAGTTAAAGGTCATGACAACAAGAGTTTTAGTGATATATAGAGATTACTTTTTAGTGTTATTTATTTATTAAATTGATATAGCCATCCATCCCATATTTACTAATGATGTAACAGCTAAACAGCATTAACAATAATAATAATAATGTTTGGATGTTACTTTCCCCCTTATAATATTCATTCCACATATTGTAATATTCCATATGTTTTCTTCTCTTTACTATTTCAGGTAGACCTAGTTCTAACTGGCAATGTATAAGCAGCCCAAGACACAAAATCAATTGAGTTTCAAAAACAATACCTTTGTTGGTTGAATTACTCCTTCATTTGTGTAGCGATTTGGTATAATTTTAAAGGTGCCTTGGTAATTCCCTTGGCGAAAGCTATACTTGGTATCCCTGTTTTGTGGTTCATCGATGTCTTCTACTTTTAATCTACCGACTTCACCAGTCAAACTGATATTTTCAGGGACTTCAAAGGTGAAATTTTCTGAAAAAAAGATGTTCACAAAACCCCAATATTTCAGATAAACTTTTCCACGAAGAAGAAGAGACAAATGCAATGGGAGAGGCTTGCATTTTTCCAATCTACACTTTAACAGTGCCTGAACTATCACAAAGAAAACATTTGAAAAGTTCATTTCCTCAGCAATAACAAAGCATTGCATTTTTATTCGATATGTTAATTGGAGTCTGCAGAAATAAAGATAGTGTGTTTTTAGATTCAGCCCTTTGACTTTGCAAAACTCACTTTGCTTAAATGTTGGAAAATTGTCATTGATGTCAATTAATTTAATGATGACAATAGCAGTGCCCAATTCTTCACTATGTAGACCCTTGCCATCTTTTGCTTTCACCCGAATGGTATAAGTAGCATTTTGTTCTCTATCCAAGTCAGGCATAGCTGTGTAAATGGTTCCTTTAAAATAAAAAGAAAACACAAATGTTAATTTATATTGTTACTTCCACTGTTTTCCCCCAGCAGAGTTTAATTTTTTAGTGCTAGTGGTTAAAATAACAAAGCACAAATTCTTCAGGCAATGCTTGTTCCAGTGATGATAAATGTGAAAGTTGGATGTGGACAAAACTGGATATGAAACTGGATAGAAATATACAGTCAGTCTCTCTCTCTCTCTCCCTCCCTCCCTCCCTCCCTCCCTCCCTCCAGCCCTCCCTCCCGCCCTCCCCCCCCCCTCTCTCCCTCTCTCTCTCTCCGTCAATCTCATCTCTCTCTTTCTATTGGTATTCCTTTCTCATCTCTCTATCGCTATCTCATCTCTATCTCATTCTACTCTCTCTAATCTCTCATCTCAACTCTCTTTCATCTCTCTATCTCATCTCTATCTCATTCTCTCTCTTTCATTTCTCTCTCTCTCTCTTTCTATTGGTATCTCTCTCTCTCTTAAAAAAAGATAGATCCATTTGAACTTTGATGTTGGAGAAGATTCCTGGTTAGCCTGGAGAACAAAAAAATGGATCATAGAATAAATCAACCTGGGATTCTCACATGGAGTACCAATGGCTGGGCAATTACTGTTATATTTTTGACATATCCAAAATACTTTGAAAAATTGAAAGAAGAGGAGGAAGGGGATGGACAGCAGCTAAACGGATGCACCTAGTTATGGCAATAACGAAGGCATTACTGAAAGAACAAAAAGGCAGATATTTTGCAGAGAGTCTATTCATGGGTTCACTAAAAATCGACACTGATGATAGCACTTACTCAAAAGCTTTAAAAAGCATCTAGGTTTTATTGGTGCCTGTTGCCAAGACAACATCTGGTCAGTTCTTTGAAGAAAATTGTCCTGAAATTGCCATAATTCTTTGACTTAGAATATATTTATGAAAAATATTTTGTCCATGCATCTATGGAGATTCTCAATGATCCAGGTCATGGTTCTCTTCTTGGAAGAGGAACAAAATATTTTCAAAGACAACACCAATAAGCACCTTTGGGACATTTTGTCCAGCATTTTTAGTTAAAAATCTCCCAGAATGGATTTTAACTGTCAGTGAAAAAAAGCTTAGAGGACTTTTTGGGTATGTAGAAGCCTATTATCCTATGCATTTAAAAGAACACTCAAAAGTCTTGAAAAGCAAAAATAGGTTTCCAGGACTTAGAATGCAAATATGGCTACTCACCTCAGATATGACAAGGAATAGGTCTCCTTGGTCAGACCTGAAGTGTACCTCAGCCTGCTATTAGTGAGTTAATACAGAATTTAAATAATCACAAGCTTATTATGCAATCTCTTCTACATGGAAAAGAGAACAGATGCCATTTTGTTCTTTGATCGGAAGAAAATATCATGGACAGTTGTGTTTGCTTGTTCTTGTACGAATTTTGTTTATACAGTAGATCCTGTACCTGAGTTGTCTATTTTGAAGTACTTTGAGCCATCAGTAACTTCATAGAAAACATCTGCATGACCATGAAGGGTTGGGTCATCAGCATCCACAGCTGTCACTTTGGTGACAGATGTTCCTAAAAAGAGGAAGAGAGAGAATGAAAAATAACAGGTACATCTGAATGGTTTGAAACATCGTGTCAACAGAAGGCTGAGGAAGTTACCAGTGAAAATAGAAATACAGTGATGAGAGATGATTCCCTCAGATCTTCTTTCCTTTTTCTCCCGCTATTCTAGATCATAAAAGGGATGTGGTGGCTCAGTGGCTAAGATGCTGAGTTTCTCAATCAGAAAGGTCAGCAGTTTGGTGGTTCGAATCCCAAGAGCTGCGTAACCGAGTGAGCTCCGTTCCTTGTCCCAGCTTCTGCTAACTTAGCAGTTCGAAAGCATGTAAAAATCCAAGTAGAAAAATCGGGACCACTTTTGGTGGGAAGGGAACAGCATTTTGTGCATCTTCGGCATTTAGTCATGCCGGCCACATGACCACGGAGATGTCTTCAGACAGCGCTGGCTCTTCGGCTTTGAAATGGAGATGAGCACCACCCCCTAGAGTCGGGAACGACTAGCACATGTGTGCCAGGGGAACCTTGACCTTTTCCTTATTCTAGATCATGGCATGAATATACTAGAGACTTTTAATATGGCAGTCTCTATTTTGCTGTCTGAATTCCTGTAGAACTACCTAACCTTAACTGTTCCTAACCTTAATGATCATTTAATTGTCATTGGCTAAGGGATTTTCCCATGTATTTTTTTTTCACAGTATTTTACCGTGGTTCAGAAACAAGTCTGAACTAAAAGCTTTCACTTGTACCTGTACTGAGCATTAAGAAGCAAAGCAAGGGTTTCAGGTTGTTTTTTCATTGAAGGATTAATTCAGCAAGGTGATATGAGAGTTTAGACAATCTTGCTCCAAACTGAGGAGTAAAAAGCTTACCTAGTGGTGACATTTCTACCACTGAGCCATTAAACACCTTTTGAACAAATACTGGGACATTGTCGTTAATATCATGAACGATGATTCGGAATTTGGATGGATCCTCCAGTTGCTGATTGGTAAGACGATTATAAATCAGAGCTGTGAGTTCATATTCAGCTTTCTTCTCTCGGTCCAGCCTTTCAGTCACAGAGACATCTCCAGTAAATTCATCAACTCTGAACAAAGACCCAGCACCTTCCCCTTCAAGGACATATTTGGCATTGGGATTCTTGATGGTTGAGGTGATCTAGAACGCATAAGTATGTGAGAAAATCACTTCTAAAAGATGTGATAGGATAAAAAATCATCATCACCATTGTTATTCTTTAACGTTTCATTATTTTTATTAAATTTACTTGACGCCCATCTCACAGTCTGAGAATTTCATAGTTTCACCTCAGGTTACACCATCTCAGTTTTCTGTATACTTTTTTTGATTTCAACTTTCTAGAGATATTCCTCAGCCATTTATGGCATCTATGTTCTACTTAACCTTTCTTGGTTTTACAGAAAATTCTTAGCTGTTGGCCCAAATGTGGATAATTTTCCCTCAATGAATCAATGAACAAATTTAATGTTTTGGAATCATTTGTTTCATTGGATTCACTTTATTTAGCTTTAGGACTTGTGTGAAGAACAGATCATATTTTAGGTCATATTTATGAAGAAACATTGGCAATTCAAAAAGGTTCACAAACTTTGAAACCAGAGTTTGAGTTCAAAAATAAATTTTTTAAGGGTTTAAAAAGCACCAAATTGCTTCTTTTTCATAGAAAAAGTAATTTCCTTTAAATGTTTGGAGATAATTACTATAAGTTACAGATTTTTTTAGTTTAAAGGTATGGTGAATGGAAATATAATATTGGTTCAACTACTAATTTCTTCTACATCTGTACTGTGCTTAGTTATAACTATATAAACAGTAAATAATAAATAACATTACTGTTACCTATATAGTTCTATAAAGCTTATAAAGTTTTGTACAAAAAGTTTAATATATAATTGTTTGAATACAATATAAATAGTGTATTCAAATCTTGATCCCAAATTAATAACATTATCTAAGTAGATTTATCTTGAAAATGTAGCTCCCCTCGGAGTCACTATGTGATTTTCATCTAGAAATATCTATATTAGGTTGGAACTTTTGGGGCATATTCAATGCCTTGCATATCATCCTAGCTAGCAAAAGGTTTTGTTTAGCTGGTTTTTGTGTGCATGT
Organism: Mimophis mahfalensis; assembly: GCA_032468015.1. Lineage (NCBI taxonomy): Eukaryota > Metazoa > Chordata > Lepidosauria > Squamata > Mimophis > Mimophis mahfalensis. The sequence continues at coordinate 49,283 of JANHFR010007735.1, read as the reverse complement.
TTTTCTTTCTTTCTACTTTTTTCTGGGGTAGGTCAGATTGCCAAGACAAAGAGGCGAGATCTTTTGAGATCAGAAGTATTGCCTAGATGGGCAGTTGAAACAAGGGCTGTCTGCTAAATTAAGTCAGCTGTGTAGGCTGCAGTGAATTCCTTTCCTTTTCTTCCAAGTGGTTTTTTTTTGTACTTTTATTATTGGATCTTCCAAGAAAGGCTTTTGTATCTAATGTCCAAGGAAGGCTCTTATATCTAATGCCTTGGCATTTTTTGATGGGTTCTCGGAACTGAGTGCATTCAGAATTTATCTAAGAGGCCATTCATGGGGCGAAAATATCACATGTTACAAAGCTGGGAAAAGTATATAAAAAAGAGGAGTGTTCATGGCTTTAACAATCATCTTTACTTAGAGACGTTTCTAGCAGTAACAAAGCATACTTAAACCTATTAAGACTCCTCGCCCACCAGATAATTCAACTATGTAGCCTAGTGTCATCTATTTGGACTGGCAGGAGTTTCACAGGGTCTTTTGAAAGAGTAATTTTTCTCCTACCCCATCATCCACCACCTAGTTCTGTTCAATAAAGGGGTCATCATGGCTTTCCAATTGCGAAGGAGAACATGGACACCCCACACTAAAAATCTGTTTCCTCCCCAACAATGGTGATGTTTGAAATGGGCCTTCCAGAAGATATCAAGATTTCATGATAACCAGGTTCCCAAAGATGTGCTTCCTGCATCTCAGAAGATCAGGAATGAATGTGGCTGCTTTTTGGAAGCTAGTGTTCAATTTTGCAAAAACCAGATGGGTACTATTGCATCTTTGCCTAATGGGCTTTGCTGGGTAATTCTCCATGCAAGGAATCTGCTTGTGGTACCTCTTGGGTGTGTGACTACTAGTTGACCATTACCAAATCCATACATACCTTGCCAACATGATGAGGCAAGGTCCCATTCTGCTCTTCAGAAATATGCATTTTATTCCAGATCCATTCTCTTTTCATTCGCTTATGCAAGTTATTGTTTGTGTTTGACATTGAGAAATGGTCTCCGTGCACACCGGAAGATGTTGGGACCAACAAAACGAGGAGGAGGAAGTAAGAGCAGCTTGCCATCTTTATAGTTTGATGATCTCAGAAACTCCTGTGCTTGAAGAAGTCACAAACCACCTGGTGACTACATGGGCACAACATTTCCTTGATAACAACACACAAAAGATTTGTTACAGGCTCTTCTTTTTGAACTTCCCAGTGTAGCCCGTAGTCTTGGCATTCTTTGATGGTCTATCATCCCATTGCTAACCAGATTCAATCCTACTTAGCAGAGGAGATTAGACAGATACTCTACCTGCTAAAAAGAAAACCCTGTGGTATAAGGCAGACGATTCATTACACATTTATTTGGTGTTTTCATATAGGAATGCTTTCAGGCACTTAGGGCTGTTACTCACCAGCTGTTTTCTATTAGCAGGTTAAAAAAATTAAATTCAAAGTTTAATTAGTGAATTAAAAATTAATAGTGAATTTCTGCTGCCATTTTTAGACCTGCAGATTATGGGAACCAAATCTCTTTTTGAAAACCAAATCAAACCAAATTCTTTATTCCATATGTCTATGGAGATTCTCAGTTATCCAGGCTGTCTCAAAAGTGGTTTTTTTCAAAAAGAAATTGGTACTTTGTTTTTCCTTGAGGACATTTCTCTTCTCATCCAAGAAGCTTTTTCAATTCTAAGGAGAAGCTTGTTTGATAAGCTAGAGCAGTGGTTCTCAACCGGTGGGTCGGGATCCCTTTGGGGGTCGAACAACCATTTCACAGGGGTCACCTAAGGCCATCGGAAAGCACATATTTCAATACAAATACAGGTGTATGTGAAAATAATTTTATGGTTGGGGGTCACCACAACATGAGGAACTGTATTAAAGGGTTGCGGCATTAGGAAGGTTAGAACCACTGAGCTAGAGAATCTTGATCTATGCTGACTTTGTAAGGTTCTTAATTGATTGGTTCAGATTCCCAGTTTTGTTTCTGGCAAGCTTTCATCATCGATATATATGGCATAAAAATGTAATCCAGATCAGAGAGTGCCTCTGGGTTTTTTTGTATGTTTCAAATGACTTGATTTTTCTCTCTATTTTCATGTACCCCAACACCCAATTTTCACTTCCTCTGGCTAATTTTTGAGTAGACTTTGTGTCACCAGATAAAATAAAATTGTCTCTTGATTGCCGCACTTCAAAACTGGAGGGTTAGCTTTTTCTCTAAATAATGTCTCTCCTTTTGAGATTTTCAGCTTGCATAATAATTAATATTTTTGAGATTTCCATGTGCTCGTTCTGATTTCAGGAGCTAGTTCCTTTTTTTTTTTAAAGCCACATTCTGCTAGAAAACGAACAGGCTTAGAAACAAAGAGGTATCAGTTTCACCTAGCAGTGGTGTGTGATTAAAAAAAAAAAGAATAACAAGAAAGCAGACTACCTTTTTTAGTAAAGAAACTGCATACACAACTCCACGTAGAAGGCTATTAATGCTCCTCCGTTTAATGTGAATAACTGGAAGAATTTCATCTGGCATTTTCTAAGTTGCCAATCAAGAATCCTAGCAGGTGTGAGATTAATAGCTGCATTATTTTTCCTGAAAGCTAAACTGATGTTTAGGGTATGGGCTACCTCAATCCTTTGGGAAAGCAGACAGATGATACTAATAGGAACAGTAACAAAGGAATTGTCCCTACCCAAATCACGGGATTGAAACTGTTTATACCCAACTTGATCTACAGTACTATCTCTGTTTGAACATTAATGGTTTGAATGCCCCTGCTAAAAGGAAAAAGGTTATGAATAGGCTAAGGAAACTTAATCTAGATGTCCTATGTCTTCAAGAAATCTACATCAAAATGAGCCAACATAATGTACTTGAATGCCCAAAGCTAGGTGAATTGTATGTATCATTAGCGGACCAGCAATTTATGTCCAAAACCGATTAGAAGCAAAACAAATTTTCGCAGACAAGGAGGAACGGCTTTTAATGTTGGAAACTTAGCTTTGTCAATGGAGATGCCTGCTAGTGGCCCTCTATGCACCTAATTGCAACCGGAGGGATTTTTATGATAAATTGTATAAGAGGCTGGGTGGTCTGGATTATAACCATATTTGCCTGCTTGGTGATTTTAACGTGATACTGTATAAAGATAAGGACTATACCCCAGGAAACAAAGTCAGGGGAGGAAAGAGGGACACCAAGAAGAGGTTGTCAAAAATATGTGAATGAATAAGGGAGGAATTTGCACTTCAGGATGTGTGGAGAAGGAACTATCTGGAGAGGAAACAGTATACTTATTTCTCCCACAGGCATGACTCATGGTCAGGGATAGACATGGTGTGAATGTCTTCAGAACTGAGTGAGGGTGTGTCCGAAGTGGAGATTGGTATTAATGACTGGGTGGATCACAGCCCCCTGTTGCTTGTATGGAAGGGCAGGCGAAGGGTGAATGGATGGGGAATGGATGTGGGGACAAGTCCACCATTGGTGGAAATAAGTTCCTTTATTTGTCCCACATTTCCAGCATTCCGATGGTGAGCCTGGAAACATTTTAGCAATTCTCGAGGGAGGGAGATGCCATCGATATAACATTTTATAAATATTTTCCTTGAAGGA
>JANHFR010007734.1:13613-24955 GCA_032468015.1 Mimophis mahfalensis | reverse complement strand
TTCAGTCTTGTCATCTCTTGTTTGACCACATCCAGCTTTCCTTGATTCATGGATCTTACATTCCAGGTTCCTATGGAATAACGGACTTAACTTTCACATCCACAGCTGAGTGTCCTTTCGGCTTTGACTTAGTCACTTCACTCTTTCTGGTGCTACTACCATAGTACTAGCCCTCTGCTCTTCCTCAGTAGCATCTTGGACACCTTCTGACCTGATGGGCTCATTTTCCAGCATCATATCTTTTTGCCTTTTAGTACTGGGGTTTTCATGGCAAAGATACTGGAGTGGGTTGCCATTTCCTTCTTCAGTGGATCACATTTTGTCAGAACACTCTGCTATGACCTGTCTATCTTGGGTGACCCTGCATGGCACACTTAGCCCATAACTTCATTGTGCTACGCAAGCCCCTTCGTCACGATCCATGCAGGGGATCACCTTTATACATCATTCAAAAAAGACAATTAAAAGCTAAGAAGGAAACAAAAAGTCCAGAATATATCCTCTCTGCTAGCCAACACCCATATGAGCAGGGATTATCACCAGACAGTCAAGCAGAAAACAATATTCTAATCAAGGAGAAAACCATAGCCCCACCAACTCTGGTAAGGCAAACTACTATATATAAACAGAGAAAAATCTCACACTTATTGGCACTGATGTCATTATCTAGCTGAGTAACGAAATTCCTGAAAGCAAACAACCAAGCTCAGAGAATATTATGTGCCATGATTCAGAGTCTGAATCTGACAATGTTGTTTCAGCTAAGCCTGTACTTCAGAACTGTCTATCTCAAGAATCAGTAAGCCAGGATTCAATTGAGGCTGATCAGTCAGAAACATTTCCTGTTCATCTGGAGTAGTCGGATGATGAAGCATAGCCACCAAGCCCCAGGCTAGGCACATATAGAAGGGAGCAGAGCAATGCTCCTCAGTGAAGCTTCTCATGAAACAAAAGGCAAAGCATGAGTGTAGTCAGTTGGCTGTAGACTGATTTAGTTAGCTCCTTTCATTCCTTTGTTGTAGACAACTGTTCAGCTATTGAGCTGAATCATGCTCCTATTTCTTGTTTGTGACTCTTGACCCTTTGAACTGGCTATGTACCTGATTTGGTGTCCTGTGACTTTTGGAACATCTCACTATTTCTTTTTGGACTGTATTTGGCTCCCTTTAGGCAAGCATTCTTTACTAGGCATTCAAATCACATTCCTGCCTGCTGTAATCTGTCTTCCTCTTCCTGTTGTTAGTTGCGAAGTTGTGTCCAACCCATCATGACCCCATGAACAATGTTCCTCCAAGCCTTCCTGTCCACTGTCATCCCCCGGAGTCCATCTAAGCTCACACCGACTGCTTCCGTGACTCCATCCAGCCCCCTCATTCTCTGCTGTCCCCTTCTTCTTTTGCCCCCAATCGCTTCCAGCATTAGGCTCTTCTCCAGGGAGTTCTTCCTTCTCAGGAGGTGGCCAAAGTATTGTGTTTGTGTGTACATGTCAGCAACCTTGAAACAGAATGGAGAGCGCCAAGGATTTCACGACACTGAACTTTAGCGAATGATCACTTGCAAGCTGAAATGGAAACGTTAGCCTTTAATTATAAATGCAACTAATCTTGTCAATAGTCGTGATAATTTCAACTGGTAAAGTGGGCGACATAAAGAACCTGGTCAAAGGAAAAGAATTATCTAGCCAGTGGTAAGTTATTTTACACCTGCCTTTCTTAATGCTACTTTGTCACAAAAGTATACTTGAGACCCACTTCAAAAAGGAAGATTCAACAATGATTGCAAAGCCTCAGGAGCATCACAGCTCTGATTCAAAACAAGCCCTGCAGTTGCACTCATCCTTAAAGCCATGGATATGTGAACTGGTCTAGATCTGTGAAAAAGCATAATAATTTGCAATTTATTTTAAAGTAAAATCTTTTACTGGTGGTGCTAGCTTCGTTTTCTTATAATCCTTATACCAAAGGGGTAAACTACAAACCCAGTGACACACACACACACACACACACACACACACACACACGCACGCACACAGGGAGAATGAGTATTGGAACAAGCAGGAATTTTTTTTGTGAATCATTCTTGATGTCTTTTAGAAAAAGTATTTTAAAAAGGAAAGAAATGGGATTATTTCTATCCATTGAATTACTTCAATATTGTTTGCAGCAAGTAAGATTCTTTCTTGGATTTATGGTAGTTGGTAGCTTCCTACAATGGGGAAAGGGAAAGGTGAAGAATACTAATCTCTTTTAAGCTTCTTGAATCTGTACAATGGCTGAATACTCAAAAGGCCAGGCTCTTACTCAGAATACTAACAAGCCACAAAACCGTCTGTCACAAAGTTGAAACTGCTTCTTTTATTCATAAAAACATTGAAAGGCAACACTTATTATAAACAATATTTTTGATATTAAAGAAGTTTGAAATAAACATTCTATAATTAAACAGCAAGGTTTGGAAGCTGCAGCAGTTTCTGAGGTAGAACACTTTCCATCTTCTAACCTCCAACAAGTCACTGTCGCTAACATGGCCCTAAATAGCAGCTACGTTTCTGTTTGGAATCAACTTTCAAACATTGGCTCATAATATTCTGTTTTGACAGTGTTCACAGAACTGAACATTCTGTGATCTTTTTGCTGCAAGTTAAAAGTGTCAATGTTTACTATTCTTTTACATTTAAAAAGTCATTTGACATTTTGATGATTATGACACTGAATTTTGATGATTATGACACTGTTCTTTCTATCAAGGACTTCCCAATTTTTTAATGTTAGCAATGACCCAAGCTTAATGGCCACCTACAATAAATGGAGTTAGCTTCATTCTTAGTTAATTTCCAATGTACTTGGAAAAATATGTAATAAAATGCTATTAGTGAAAAATAACATGCTAATATACAAGGACCAGCAGAAGAAGCATATTTCATTTTACAAACATCTTAATTCATCTTGTTTACATTCTAAATGAGTGAGATTTTTTTTACAAAATTTTTTGTTACTTGCTTTCATGTTGAAATCTTGAATTTCTCTTCTGATGCTTCTGGAAAGTTTGTATGATTTTAATAAAATTATAATATATAAATTACAATATTAAACTGAATATTTTAAAGAACAAAATGCTAGGACTTGGGTCTTACCATCGACATCATATATATACATATATTTTGCATTTAGGGTTAGAAATGAAGTTTGTCTCTTTTTAAGTAAGTTGGTGTTTTACAGCTATTGCTTCCATCATGATCAGAAGTCAACTTGGGGAAAAGTAAAGCTGAAATACAACCTCATAGGTATTTTCCCGGGAAAACCAGAAGAAAAGGTCTCCTGGATGAGGTCAAAGGACTATCTGGTCAAGCATTTTGTTTCTCACAGTTGCCAGACAGAAACCTGACATATCTCTTAAAATCATATAAAATAATGGCTGTCATAACATTTTATGAAAGTGAATCGTGAAAGCAAACTGGCGTTTTCAAGATTCCCATTTAGTGTTGAATGAAACTGAAACTGAACTACGATAGATATCTGAACCTGTCTGTATTTGTATCTACTGTATCTATCTACATCTGTATCTTATGCTGTTTCTCTTTAACAATTTTTAAAGTATAGATATCTCTAACAATTTCAGTTAGAAGCTTCTTCCAAAGTTTTACTTTGAAGATGTAAAGAGCCAGAACTATAATTTCTATTTTGAAGAGTAGTGCATTACAGAATCAAGTTAATAAGACAAAATAGCAAGATAAAAATCTGTAGTTTATTCTTCTAGTGCTAATATTTTAATAGAAAAAGGGTGGTTAGGTTATATTATCAACAGATATCCTAGCAATAGCACTTAGACTTATATACTGCTTCATAGTGCTTTACAGCAAGGGACACGGTGGCTCAGTGGCTAAGATTTTGAGCTTGTAGATCACAAAGTCAGCAGTTCAGTGGTTCACATCCTGACTGTTGCATAATGAGTGAGCTCCCATTACTTGTCCCAGCTTCTGCCAAACTAGCAGTTTGAAAGCATGTAAAAATGAAAGTAGAAAAATAGGGACCACTCTTGGTGGGAAGGTAACATTGTTCCATTTACCTTCAGCATTTAGTCATGCCAGCCACATGACCATGGAGACGTCTTCGGACAGCGCTGGCTCTTCGGCTTTGAAATCGAGATGAGCACCACCCCCTAGAGTCAGGGACAACTAGCACATATGTGCAAGGGGAACTGTTACCTTTACCTTAGTGCTTTACAGCACTCTCTGAACATTTTACAGTGTTAGCATATTGCCCCCCAAAACATGGGTCCTCATTTTATTGACCTTGGAAGGCTAAGTCAGCCATGTGTCAGTCAGGATCAAACTCCTGGCTGTGGGCAGAATTAGCCTGAAAAATTACAATATTGTATTCTAACCAGTGCACCTCTACAGCTATTCTGAAGAAGCTTTTCCTTTTTCCAGGAGAAACCCCCACTCCCAAGAATGTCCAGTTGACTTTTGAAAAACATCTTCGGGACAACCACGACTTGGATGATTGGGAATCTCCATAGACCTTTTCCTTAGGAATATAACATAAACCATTAACAAAACTGAAATTAAATTACTATATATCAGATTCTGAATAACGCATTAAATACATAAGGAAAAATATCTATTTCTGCCAGTTGAGATTTCTTTCTAAAGTCATAAAATATCCTTTATCAAGCATCTTTATCAATGAATACAATCTGAGGTAGATTATATATGAAAAATTATGGTCCCCACTATTTGAAAATTCTGGACTGCTGCTTTAGAATTTTCTGAGTTTACAGAACCCTGACATCTAAGAAATATGAAATGAATTCATGCCAGGAATATTCTTCTTGTAAGGATCTTTCTGAACTTTGATTGTATTGTTATAGCAGATCACAAGCTGCCACACAAAATACTATATGATACAATAGTTTCTCGCAAGTTGAAAAGCCTTTTCTGCAACTCATCAGACAAAAGGCTAACTTTCTAATTTAATATGTGTTGGATTCATCAATATTTACTTCCAAATCAGATAATTTCTTTGTTGCATAACTATAAAGAATACTGCTCTTTGTTCACCCTTCTCAAAGTATATTTTTTTCAGTCAGTTTTAAGTTTAAAATAATTGGGCAGAGTTCTGAAAACACTGCAGGTGAATTTATTTGAATTCCTTGTAGAGCAGAAATTAGAAACAAAAGCTTTTTGGAAGAATTGCTTGACCTTCCTTTTAGAACAACAACATACCCCCCTTATCTTTTCTTCTAGTATCTGTTCATGGTTATGCATGTAAGAAATTTGCTGATCTTGTGCCGACCTTCTTATTTCCCCAAAGACCTCTTCAAATGAATTTTGAAAGCTTTTCCATTCCAGTTTTGACCAAATAAATATAATCTACTGGCAAACAACTAGCTGCTATGAATGAATAAAATAAATAAAGGTAAAAGTGCCAGATGGCATAATGATAATTCAGCTGAATTTGCATTTTTATATTCCTCTTATTTGTAAGATGCACTATGTAGTAGGTTTCTCACACATGTATTGGAATTGTAATTTCCAGACACCAGCTGGCAATTTTGCTAACTGCAAGACCAACACATTGAGGGTCTTGAAGTGGCAAAAGTTGCTTTATGCTAATGATGACCAGAATCTCTTAGATGTTGGCTTCCTTGTCAATTGACTTCTGCTTTATAACCCACTTAGAATCTCAGGATCCAGTTAACTCTAGTAAAGCAACTTGAATGCAGTCATACCTTTTCATAATCTATCTAGTATCCACTCTCCCCAATAACCTGTTCCCTGAACAGGTCAGAAAGCAACAAAGATATACCAGCAAGGTGAAAAACTGCAGGAAAACAGTAAACCAACATGATACAATTAATACCTACCGAGTCTGAGCTTGTTTCTTTTATTGCAGACTTTTCATTACCAAATTAGATAACATTGTTAATTCTAGTAGGGAGTGGGGTTTGCTCTCATTTTATATACTAGTGGGTTGGTAGCAACTCATTCAAACAAACTAAGGGTAAACAACAGCCCAATCATTGAATCACAAAGACCACTACCATAAACAGGGGAAGGCATGAGTATGTAAAATGAGAGCAAACCCTACTAGCACTGAAGAAGTTAACTACAGTGGAACCTCAGTTCGCGAACGTTTCTTTTGGCGACCAATTTGGTTCCTGAACAAAAATTCCAGCTGAATTTTTGAATCGGTTCATGACTTAAAACTTGGTTGGTGAACAAAAACGGTTTTCCCTTCTGAGCATGCTCAGAATTGTCTGCGCATGCGCAGTGAGTGTTGGTTCAGAACGTGACCAAATCATTTCACAACTGCAGTCCAGGAATGGATTGCGGTCGCAAACAAAGGTTTAATTGTAGTTTGAAAATGAAATGTCTGCAACAAAACAGCCAAGCTTAGAAAGCACCAAAGCACTTGCATATCAACCCCAAGCTACAAATATTCTATTGGTAATAAATACCTAACCCAGCTATAATATAAACATGCAATATATAAAGTCTACTATCCATGCTCTTCAGCTTGGAAACAGAGATGAGCACTGCCCCCTAGAGTCGAGAACGACTAGCACATATGTGCGAGGGGAACCTTTACCTTTACCTTTATCCATAAATAAAATCCAATAGGGTTTAAAGTTCTAGGTTGGCTATAAAGATACTTGGAATACAAGGGCTGAGAGGGTAGGCAAACTTTGCTACCCATTCTTGGCATTTCAGACTTCCATCGAAAGGCCTCCTCACTTTATGGTCATCCGAGGCAGGGGAAACATATCAGCTTCATGTTCCTTTTTTCCTCAGTTGCTGCCAACTATTTTTGTCCTCCCACAATGCAGTTGTGAAGGTTGTCTTTTCTGGCAGGGCTCCCAGTTTGAGTCTTGTGGCACCTGATGCTCTTCAATATGTTACAGCATATGTCAGAGCAGCAATTGTGTCCCTTTTTAGGGGCTTTTAGATTTCTTTTTATCCCAGTAAATAAAAGATGACATATTTCTTTAAAATATAAATGGTGTTTAGTAAAAGAAGGCTTTTAATGTAAGATCTAATTTTAAAAGATGGAAAGTCAAGTATGTTCTCTAGACAAAATTTGGTTTAATCTTCATGTGCAATCTAATAAGATTTAAATACAAGTACACAGGTGTGCACACAATATTTTAGAAAGAGAATTATATATAAGAAAGAAACTGACAGTTTTTCATTTTTCTGACTTGACTATAATGCACATGCCATTTTGAGAAAATGTGAAAAAAAATAGGTACAAGGGTCTTTAATCACAGTGGAGATTTCATTTAGAAAGGTCTTATTATACAATTATCTATGTCTGTAAATAGTTTCAAATTTCTTCCATTTCTTTTTTATCCTAGTAAACAGCAGGATCATTTTGTCTGCAAATCTTTGCCATAAAAGAAATCACAGTGACAAAGAACGGTCAAAAATAGATACATTGGCACAGAAATCTAGAAGCTGGTATGAAAAATAGCCAACTTACTCTGCCCAATGTTATTTTTTTCAAAGACTTGGAAATAGCATTTTGTTATAAAATGAGCCTCCTTTGCTATGATGCAACTATGAATTGAGAAACATAAAATAACGAGACAGCTCCAACTATTTGGCAAATTGCAATGATACATGTATGCTGTTAATCAGTTTTATGCATACAATGATTATTCTCCTTCCCCTTTTAGTGGGCGTTTTCCAAATATACACATCTCTTTCTCCCCTGTCCCTGCCTGTTGTTCTTCTTCCAGTATTGTAAATTGCAGAGGCTGTAAAAATATACTAGAGAAGGATAGGAAAGCAGAAGAAGTGACAAATCAAGTTGGACAGAGTTGGTGGCATCAGATGCTCCTGAGATGAAGTATCAGTGATAGCAAGAACTGAAAATGAAAATGGCTACATTAAAAGAGGCCTTCAGCATAAATGACATGTGTGTTAAAGGACCAAATATAAAACAGACTGAGGAAGCTTTACTTCTTAGTTATGAGCAGCTTGGGAGTTTTTGCAAACAGCACCAGAACAGTCTGTTTCCAAATCTTGTTCCTGTATATTAAAGTCATCATGTTCCATCCAGTAAACTCATAGCAGTGATAAGTAGGATTCCATGGCAAGAAATACTAATTGGAGAAGAAATTCAACATATCTGGGAGTTCTTAAATAGGAAGGTATTAAAAGCACAATACTAAATGATTCTACAGAGGGAGAAAATGAGCACCAGGGAGGAAGGTAATATGGCTACTCAAAAAGCTTAGTTGAGACAAAAACTTTAAACAAGCTCATGATAGAAAATGGAAGAGAACCAGATAACAAGGAAAAGTTCAGACTGGTCAGGAAGCCTGGAACTGTGGAACTTATGTAAAGAAAGCCAAAATATAGAATGAAAGATGCTAAGATGCTTAGAGTAAAAGATGCCAAGAATAACAAAGAAGACTTTAGACTTCAAAAGGAGAAAAATAATCAGTATAGCAGCTACTCAAATCTTATTACCTAAACAGAAAATTATGAAGAACAGAATGAATGGGCAATATTGAAACTTGAGTTTGATTAAAAATATCTATTTCTTTGAATCACTTCGTGCCCATTGGTCCAGATGAACTGTATGTAGTTTGCTGAAGGAACTTGCAGAAGGTCTGACTGACTGCTTATGTATTATCTTTAAATAAAACTGGAGAATGGCAATGTGTCAGGTGATCAGAGGAAACTGAATGCTGTTCCTATCATTAAAAAAATGGAAAATGAAGTATCTAGGGAACTTCTGACCAATTCAGTGTCACATTAATACCTGGGAATATTTTAGAGCTAAACAGAACCACTGGGTCACTGCCTCTTATAAACTTGATTATAATTACCAAAAACAATCCCCACTTACCCCCAAACTGTTTCTAGACACTAGTTCTGGTTTCGTTTGGCCTTGGGTGACTTGAATAATTGAAGATCAGAAGTACACTCATACTAACTACCTCTGTGACAACAAACAATCACTCCTAGCAGCTTTATGTAGATGTTACACAATAAGGTTATATTTCTTACATGCAAGAACCTTTTCAAGCACAATGCCTAGCTTATACTCAAATTGGTCATTTGTATGACAGTAGCAAATTCCAATAGAATGCACAGGAAAAACAAAGATGTCTCAATGTTTAAAAATGTCTCAAAATGTTTTAAAAATGCTAGGCATTTTGTTATCAGCTTCTATCAAGTTTCTTTTGCCACTATTACTAACAGCATAATGAGTTTTGCTTCTACCTTAAATCTGGTCCCAAGTCTCTATCTCTTCCTCAAGAAGCAAAGTTGAGAATTAGAAACATGCAACAAATAAAAGCTTGAGTATGGGAGTCTCTTTACTGGGAAATAAACCAATATATCAGATTTAGCAGTGCAGCTATGTTGAACAAAGATTAAGAATTGGACTTAGATGACTTTTCAATATTTCCAATAACATGTTTGTTCTTACGATTCAGTTAACTTTAGATTTTAATTCTAAATTTTGCTGTTAAGATTATTCAGGGTACAATTGTTTACATGAAGACGGGGAGCAATAGGGGTTGCAAAAGCCAAACATACAGTAGCTTGTTTCCTATGGTAACTAATAAAATAGCTTGTTAAATTGCATATACTATAAAATGGATGAAGTGGAAAGCTTTCAGTACATTGCACAATATGCTAGATCTCAAAGGAGTTATATAACTGCACAATTTAGTTCATGTATAGACAGACAGACCCTTGTATGTCAACTAAAGAATATTTGAAGCATCTGCATTATGAAATAATATTTCCTCCAAAATCTTTTTTCAAATAGAAAAAATATGCAATATTCTGTTACTAGCTCAGTGACATTTATTTATTGCTACTGTTCACACCAATCTCTTTTAATTGGGGGATAGATACAATTAAATGTATTTTGGAAGAACGGAGGAAACGTGTTTCACTGATGGTGCTGACTTCAGGGTGTCAGAACATTTTGAGCACAGTGAGGTTCCAGTTCTTCACACTTTCTGCTCATTCCTATTCCCCTTTGCCTCTATTCCACAGCTGCTTTTGCTTGCACAACTGGGAATGCCTTAGAAGAAGCTGTCAGATGGTGAAGACTGAGCTTATACACAGCAACCCTCCAAATATTAGGTATAAGAAAAAGGACTGGTACGACTTCAAAAATGATGGTTTTTGGTTCATTATGTTTCCTGCATAACGAATATTAGAAAATGATATCAAAGATTTCACCATGCTCTATGTATGACCATTAAAATATACAGTTTCCTCTTTTTTTTAAAGGCTGTTCATAATATTCTTAGTGTACGCACAAAATATGATGGAATCTTGTTAAAACCAGAAGTAAATAAACAATTGCTCTTCTTGAAACATAGATTCAGAGATTAGTTATAGTGGAGTGAGAAATGGTTTACTCATTTTGGGTATTACTTTGTTCCCCCATTTCTTTTTGCATATTCAGGGCTTGATTATAAGAAAGAACCATATGCTTTTTAATTTTTCCAAAATTTAATTTGTAGAGAAGGGAATGGAAATGATTTTAAGAGAAGCTGGATTAGAAGTAGAAAAGAATATTTCTTTCTTTTTTTTAAAATTGGAGGAAGGAATATCAGTAACCTTTGCTACGCTTATACTAAATGCAAAGAACCGGCAAGCACTAGTACTAAAACTCAAAGAGCAGAATAAAAAAATGGAACTAAGATTAAATGTAAAAAAGATTAAATGAACCAAATATAGCACAACACCCTTAAAACTGACAATGATGTCATTGAAATGGTAGATAGCTACTGCCTTTTAGTACCAACCAACAACAGTAAAGGAACAAAGAATCAGGCATACACTGCAGGCCAGCACATGGTAGAACAGACATGAACACTTTGGAAAAGACGTTTGAGCCAAGAAAGACACCTAGTAATTATTCCAAGTGGATTTCTTTATTATTCCACACTTATAGATATAATCTTGCCAAACTGAAGTACCCCTTTATCTATGACAACCATCTGACAGCTATTAGGGAGAGGCTGTCTTCACCTTGTTTCTCTCACACAAACTGTAGGAACTAAGCTGTCTCTCGCACTCCTGTAACAGATCAGTATTGTGCAAACAAATGTATTCCCTATGATACGCAGTGGAAGCAAAAGTTGGATCTTGAAGAAGCAGAACAGAAAGAGTACTGACACTTTTGGAATGCTGATATGGATAAAACCTGTAAGAATACCATGGACATCTAAGAAAATAAGGACATAAACAACTGAACAAATCAACCAGAGTTTTTGTTAGATATTTGGATTATTTCGGCGGGAAATCCTGGCCAGCCCATTGGCTAATGGGCTGGGCCACACAGTATAAAAGGAACAGAGTTTTC
>JANHFR010007731.1:22238-32295 GCA_032468015.1 Mimophis mahfalensis | reverse complement strand
CACCCTTCAGCCTCTGCCCCCCAGCAATTTGCCTCCTTGCAGCAAACAGCCTGTTTCTACATCATTTTCCACCCACTCCAATCATCGCTCCTGAAACAGGTGGAAAATGGAGTGTTCAGAGGCTGAAAACGGGGTGCGCAGTGGCTGAAAATGGGATGCGGAGCCGAAAATGGGACATGCAGAGGCAGCAATAGGCAATGGCAATTCCTGCAGCCTGAAATAGTTGGTTGTTGGTTAAAAAACTATGGTTTCGGTGTTTATAAGGATAAAATACTTTCTCTCCAGATCTGTTTAGGGTAGACACAAATGGTGTTACTAAAATTCTTGAATGTAATTTTAATATAATTAATTATTCAATAAACATGGTTGGTCTGCTAACTACAGGGAGATAAAATCTCTCCTAAACATTAATGAAAATAGCAATAGCAATAGCATTTTATTTATATGCTGCTTATCAAGGCTTTCAACCTCCTCTAAGTGGTTTACAAAGTCAGCACATTGCCCCCAACAATCTGGGTACTCATTTTACCCACCTCGGAAGGATGGAAGGCTGAGTCAACCTTGAACCTGGTGAGATTTGAATTGCCTAATTGCAGGCAGCTGGCAGCTAAGTACTACATACAGCACTCTACATGCTGCACCACCACGGCAAATACATTGCACATTTTACTGTAGTCAACCAATTTTCTGTCATAAGAAAAGAAGACTAAAAATATGAAAGGTTACAAATGGAAATCGAATTTCCCATAAAATTCCATTGTTCATGAATAGACAATTATACAATAAAGGCCCCAACTGGGTAAACTTAAAGAGAAGGAAAAAAAATAGATTCTCAAAAATGAGTAATCAAGGTAATTAATAATCAATAACATTGACTTATAGTTATTAAACATAAGATACTTATTCAATGTGTAACTCTATCCAACATCACTAAATCAATAAATTTACTTTAGCTATTATTACAGATTTGAGTTATTTGACAAGATAAAAGCAAATGTATACACATACTATTCTCAAAGAAGGGTAGTGAAATAGCCATGTAATAAGAGCTTCAACTTAGAGACAGGATTAGGAAACATGAATTTAATTTTAGTTATAACTTACAAGCTGGTGTTGAACAGTCCCGGGTATTATGATATAGACGATGGAAATGCTTACTACATTCAGCGGAAAATGTGACAGGACCTGATAAATACATAATAATTAATGAAATACAAAATATTGGTATTCTTTTTGCAGGGGGTCACATTGGAAAAAATATTTATTGCATTTTTTTTCTCTCTGCAGTCTTCAGTCCATGCTGCCAATTATCAAACCCCATCTTTCCCATAGCCGACTTCCTCTCTTGATGATGGACTATTATATTATGCTGAGTTATGAGTCCTTTTATATGATTTCTTCCCAATATCCCATGCGGTTGGATGGAATTAGAAGGCAAAGAAAGCATGCAGGGCATAGCTTTAAGCATTTTAAAAAGAGACTGCTTTTGGTCATAAGAGTGGGAAAGAAAATGAGGGAGCCTTGAATGGAGAATCCGCAACAAGCTGCTTTCTGATTGTTTTTCCTGAAACCCAATGGGAGTTTCTATTTGTTTTTTGTTTTTCTCTACACACTTCTTACTGCACCTTTCCCATTTTTGAATAATCTTTTTTTGTGTGTGGGTGGGGTGGCTTCTCCGCTTCTAACGAATTTGGTCTCATGCTATTTGTTTTAAGAGAATCATACCACTGCAGATAAAGAGATAATGTTAACAAACAGATAAACAGTCCCAAGTCCTTTGCACAGCGGGGTTGGAAAGAACAAAAACAGCAAAAGTGGTATTTAGTGGAAAATAAAGTATTGCATTTTTGGACTGTGTTTTCTTTAATTTGCTTATAGAAAATTATCAGAAGGTACTTAGTAAGCAAATTCAATAAATGATAATTACTTGTCAACCAGATGTCTAACTTGGGGCTAGAACATGTGTTTTCTCTTTGACATACATTATTATGTATGTTACTGCTAGTCTTTGGACTTTAAGTTCTGGCCCCACCTTAGGCATGAAAGCCTCCTGGGTGACCAATCTCTCTCTCTTAGCTCAACTCACCTCACAGGGTTGTTGTTTTGGGCAAAATAGGAGGAAGAAATATTATATGTGTTTGCCCCCTTGAGTTCAGAGGTGGTATTCAGCCAGTTCCAACAGGTTGCAGACAACTGGTAGCGATA
Source organism: Mimophis mahfalensis (assembly GCA_032468015.1). Classification (NCBI taxonomy): domain Eukaryota; kingdom Metazoa; phylum Chordata; class Lepidosauria; order Squamata; genus Mimophis; species Mimophis mahfalensis. Next base: position 30,090 of record JANHFR010007731.1, on the reverse strand, counting down.
ATTTTGACTGGTTCAGAGAACTGGTTCTGATTGGCTGACAGCAAAGCCACACCCACTAAGCCACACCCACAGAACTAGTGGTAAAAAAAAATTGAATCCCACCACTGCTTGAGTTGTTTATAAAAATAATAAAAGTGGGATAATAAATACATAAGTAGAACATTTCAGTTCAGCTCCTTCAGTTCCTACCTTCCTGAAATGAGTTGAATTTGTTTATAGAAACTTTTTGTAATCCAGAATTTGTACAAATATACAGAACAATTTCAGGTTCCTGTATCATAGGTCATGTAGCTATAGGTTATGCATTTTTTTTCAAAGGTGTTATATTAAAATTGTAATTTATTCATATATTCATATATTTGATTTATGTAGCCCATAGTTACTATGGGGAAGAGTCCCTCGGGAGTTGGGCAGCATAGAAATATGAATATTAAATTAAGTTAGGCATCCATCCAAAACCAATGACTCGGAGCAGCAAACAAACATAACATAAAAAACAAGAAAAAACAAGAGTATTGTTTAGATGCATAGAAGTAATCATATTTACAGAAAGGCATGAATTTAAATGAGTTTGGATTATAATTCAATTAAATTTTAGGTTTTATTTTAGCCCCTTATCTTTTTTATCCCTGGTATGCCATATATCTCTAGTTTATGAATTGAATGTTTAATATTTATTTTTATTGGTTTTACCATTTTTATTGTTTTAAAATCTTTTTTTTTATTTTTTAACCATATTTTCTGACCTGTAAGCCACTCAGAGTAATTAACTGAGATGGGCAGCCATAGAAGATGGATGCGTGCATGGATGATGTCATGGACAGCTGCATGCTGTTAGCATAGAGAAGAATCTGTGTATTCAAATGAAGGTAAGCAGTCACTTTCACCTGATTTTTTTTTTTAGCCATATCATGGTCGCTATTTTGTATTTCTTTGTATAGCTTTGTCATCTGAACATTGCTAGACATACTCAATCAAGATTTGGCTAGAGGATATCTAAATATTTTTTCCATAGCTTTTACCTGTAAAGTGTTTGATGAATTTGTCTTTTAAACTGGAATCTCTTGGAAATACTTCTGTGAAACAATAGAGATATCATAAGACAACAATAACAACAGATGACAATAATAAAGCACAACGATAATATGCTTGAAAATATGTGCATTTATAAAACTTGTTAAGAAACATGTTTTGTTTTCCATTTCCTATCAACAACTGCAAAGCCAAAAAAATTCAAAATAAAATTAATATACACATTTCAAGGCACTCATTGAATTATCAGTCTAAATACAGGAATAGCAAGTATAAGAATTATCTACAAAAGGAACATTGCATATAGAAATGTGCTCCTTTATCTCCAGCAGAAGTACTGATTCCCTGCATAAAACGATGTGTGTGTATGAAATGTTGCCACTCTCATGAAGAGACAATGTAGGAAAGTGAAGCTGGAGGTGAGCCTTGCTAGCAATTGCTGTATATAACCAGCTAGGTGGGGTGTAACTTATTCTGCATAGGAACCAGGGCAGAGTAAGGATGGGATTTTTAAAAATAAAATTCAAAGCTATCTTAAACTGACAGCTTCCTGACATAATGGTGAAGAAATAATACTTATATTTCTTTAACCATGTGCTTTTATTTATTCAATATATGTTACATTGAGGAAGAAAGCACCACATAAGAAGGGAAAGGAGGGAGAAGAAAAATTAAAATTGAATTGTTACTATCGGTATATCCATGTATCAGAAAAAAATGATGTTCTATCAATGTTGTCTGGGGTACAAATCATTCTTGCTCTGCATACGTTTGGTCACACTTCAAGGGGTTTCTTATGATTAATAGGACCCTAAGGATGTATTCAGGTTTTATCAATAGGTGGTGGGGTAAAGAAAGAGGAAATTTTGAAAGGTATAAAAATGGGATATCCTGCAAGCTTTAGTCTGTCTGAAAGTAATATTTACATTAATTTTCGTGAAAAACTTTGAGAACCATATTTATTCTCTTATTGGATGAAATTACTCTGCTTAGAAGATTACAAGACATCATATATCACAAGTAATCATCCTCATGACCTTGACTTCACTGACTTTTTTACATTTCTCCTGGCAACTACTCAAGCAATATCTCATGATATGTAAATTATTCTACCCATCTTTATCTCAAATACTTAGAAATGCTTGTGAACATTGTCACATGACTTCTCAAACCCTTAAATATTGGAGGAGCTGCTGGAAAGAATACCATAGGTCGAAGACTCATTTTCTCTCTTAGCTTTCCAATTAGTAACGAACAAAGTAGTTACTAAGGGGAAGAAGATAAGGACTCTCTCACAGCAATGATGCATAAGTCTTAATGTGGAATAAAAGAAATCTAATTCCAGATTCACAGATGTGTTCATTTAATTATTTGGGAAGCAGAATATAGTATTTACTGGGAAAATACTGGTGAACAACTGGATACATATTATCTTTCATATACTGTATATGATGTACATTTATTTCAAAATAGATTAAAGCCATTCATAACCATGACAAAACAATTTTTGTAAAAGTCAAGCATTGAATTAATTAAATAAATTCAAATCTCAACATAAAAACACGGCAATTTTACACTTGTATAATCTCTAATTATTTCTTATACAGATGGTTATTAGTCCTAGGAAAGTTGCTTCTTATTTGTGGTTCTTCTCAGCCATCTGGCTTATTGAACAAAAAGACACATTTGGATAGAGCTGAAAGATATTTGTTCCATTGAGAAATGCAAAGAATTTGTAACGGAAACTTGTTGTGAGTCAGTATGTTACACTTCTTATTTTGTACATTTGAAGGAAATGAAAACTATAGTATGAAAGCTACAGCTAATTTTAACTTTTCCTGTATCCTTCATCATGCTTTAAGGCAATATTCAATAGTAAAAATGGGAAAAACTCTGCTGTTCTACAATCATTTATTTTTGCCATCACAATGAAAAAAAGAAATTACAAAGTTATCAGTTGAGAAGGGGTATGCACATACAGCAGCATATTTTTATTCTAATAGAATAATCTTCTTTCCTTTAAATTCTTATGAGAAAAGTGTGCATATTTCCATATACATCTGCACAGTCATTTCACTTCAATAACTGTCCCAGCAGAAGTACTGCTTCTACTGTATATGTATGCACAGACAACTGGATTTAGCTTTCAAAACAACATACCAACTTTTACACAAAACACAACTGTTTTAATATTTCAAAGTGATGCTTTGTTCAAATCTGTGCTTTCCTCAAATGCTTTGGAAAGCCCTGACAGTTACTTTAACTATTTTTTCAGTCCAAATAAACCAGCTGATTGCAAAAAGTCCAATATCATAACTAGACAAGAGAAAGCTAGAGGACCAAAAGACACATATTCCATCCATATATAATTCCACATTGTGGCTACTGCAACAGAAAGCCAGGAACTATCTTAGGTTGATGATGTTCAAGTTTCAGAATTCCCTGGACCCCAAGGACAGCTGAAATTGTTTAGAATTCAGGCCAATGTATCTGTGTTGCTTCTAGTTTGGCTCTCCATATATATTACCATTAGCAGTAAAACGTAGACAGAAACAAGAGAAAACTCTTTTCTTCTTTAATATAAATAGGTAAGTCACAGTACTGGAATTTGTGATCTTGATGGTTTAAGAACCTTCAGACTAGAAGAGGTTGCTCTGGAAAATTCAGAAGACTTGGAGAGGGAATTTAAACCTTCACTGCTATTATGTGACTAAAAATAACTTTTTCTGAAACTTATGTCATTATGAAAAAATAAAAATAGCCCAAAGGTGCCAGGTCAGGTGAGTAAGGGGGATGGTGGACCAATTGGAAACCCAGGGTGTTCAATTTGCCAGCCACAATGTTGGACGTGTGAGCAGGTGCATTGTCCTGCAAAAAAAGGATCCCTTTGGTCAACTTTCCATGGCATTTCATCTTAACTGCCTCCTTCAGCTGGTCCAGGAGGTTAGCATAATACTGTCCAGTGATACTAGACCCCTGAGATAGGTAGTCCACCAACAGAACACCATCTTTGTCCCAGAAAATGGACTCCATGACCTGTTTGGCCATTTTTGGGTTCAGAACTTCTTCAGCCACAGAAACCCACTGTGGTATCATTTCTTTAACTGTTTCTTGGTTTCAGGATCATAGATGTGGAGCCAGTTTTATCCTCAGTCACTAACCTAGCCAAAAAGTCCTGCATAGCTTCAAATTAGGCCAAACCAGTTTTGGATGCTTCAACTCATTCCTTCTTCTGGCCACTGTTCAAACATTTCAGCACCCACTTGGATAAAAGCTTGTGCATGTTTAGCATAGTGTTGATTACAAACCCAACATGGTCCCATGAGATGTCAAGTATCTGGGCCATGTTTTCTGTGAATATTCACCAGTCCTCAATAATCAGCTCATGGACAGCATTGCAGGTTGCTGGGTCAGTTGAGGTTGGGGGGCACCCATTGCAGGGCTCATCTTCAACAGTGAAATGCCCAGTCTTGAAATGTGTTATCCAGGTTTTGACAGTGCTGTAGGAAGGACACTTCTCCCCCAGTGTTTGTGACATCTAAGTGTAAATGTCCTTTGCTGACTTTCTCTTGCTTCATGATGGCCCGTAACTCCAACAACGTGAAACTTGCTTGTGCCTCTGCCATCACAGATTCTCACTAAAAGACAAAACAGTTTTAAGAATCGCAAAGACCTGATATTTGCACTGTTACATAAGATATTAGGCTGTCATATGCCCCACACTCATTTTTCTATTTCAACTGAAAGGGGGCAAAGCCAGGACCTTTTCAGCATCCCTTCTTAACAAAAAAGCAGTTGTAACTTATACAATTTGCAAAATAAATATGCAAAAATAGCATCACTTCTAGTTTGGATCTCCATATGTATTCTTGTTGATAGTAAAATGTAGACAGAGAAACAGAAAAAAAACCATACATACACATACATATACACATATACACATACACATACATATACACATATACACATACACACACACATACATATGAAGATTATCACAAAATGTATAAGTTCTATATACTTCTTTAATATTGAAAATGGATAATGCTAGTGATGCAATGACATACTGTTTGGTGTAGTGGTTGGGTGTGGTACTGTAGACACCAGGAGACAGAGAGTTATAGGTTTCCCTTAGGCATGAAAAGCAGCTGGGTGACTTTGGGCCCATCATTCCCTTTGAGACCACTCACTTGCCAGGTTGATGGGCTAAAAAGAAACTTCTAGAAGCAGAGATTCTAGATATATTCAACACCTTGAGTTGACCAAATATAAATAAAGCAGGGGGGGGGAATCTATCAATAATCCTGCAATGATATCTTTAACACCATCAAATCAAAATTGTCTATCTCAGGTGCTTGGAATGGATTTCATACAGTGGAGTCAAACTCAAGGCCCGGAAGCTGGATCTGACCTGCAGGGTGCTTAGATCCGAGCCTGCACGGCCACCCTGGAAACAGCAAAGGACTGGACCACAGTGCCTCTGGCGGTGAAAACAGAGCTTGGGAGATCCACACACAGTTCTCCTGAGCTCCATTTTCACTGGCAGAGTGCTTGGGCTACTACGAGTGACATAGAGCTGGCCATGCCCACCCTGGCCACACCCACCTCAGCCCCCTGAGGTCAAACACAACCCTGATATGGCCCTCAATGACACTGAATTTGATACCCCTGATTTAATAGATGGATAAAAATGTCAAATCAAGTCTAAACATTTGACTGACTGTAACCAATCATCATAATGACCTGACAATTTTCCAGAGTGCACCACAATCAAATGCAGATATCACTGAATGTTTCTCAGTGCAGGCACATGTGTTTCTACAAACCAGGAGAACATGCTGTTAATTATGTCCTTCTGAATGTTCACTGTTGATATAAATCATATCCAAGATATCCATACACAAAATTCAACAAATAAACCAATTCACATACAGTTTTTAAATGCACTCTGGAACTCAACATTAACAGAACAAAACAGAATAGGTGGAAGTTGCATACATCGACACATAAATACCAAAGCTCAACAAAGCAATCAAACCTGAAGAGCTGTGGTGGTGCAGTAAGTAGACTGCTGTATGAAGTACTTAGCTGACAGCTGCCTGCAATTAGGCGAGTTCAAATCTCATTAATCTCAAGGATGACTCAGCCTTCCATCCTTCTGAGGTGGGTAAAATGAGGACCCAGATTGTTGGGGGCAATATGCTGACTGTAAACTGCTTAGGGAGGATTGAAAGCCCTGATAAGCAATATATAAATCAAATGCTATTGCTATTGCTATTGCTATTAAACCAAGTAAAAGATAATTGGAGAAAGAGTCCCAAGAATATCCAGGCCCTAATCTATGAAGAGCTTTCAAGATGTCAACCAGCCCCTTACTGAAACTAGTAACCAACTGGTAACTAGGGTAGCTAATGAAGTAAAAATATCACATGATCACATTATAGTCATAACTATTCATACAAAGGCATTCTGGACCAGCTGTAATTTCTGAGTGGTCTGGCAGCCAAATGCAGAATGTAATGTAGTACTCCAAATGGGAAGTGACTAAGGGATGACTAACCACAAGATCAGTTAGTCCTGAAAAGGACATATTTGGCCAGAAGGTAATCTGGACAAAAGCCATCCTTGCCATAATCACCATATGTGCTTCCATCAAGACTCACAAGTGTAGACAGTTCCATAAATTGTGAATTTTTGTCACACCCAGTGAACCATCAAAAATTAAAGATAGGAAGTCCTTGTACATGACTAACTCTTGAATCCAAAGTCATTCAGTCTTTCTGGGGCTGAGCCTGTATCTATTCCTCCCTACCCTGATTTTAATAGTCTTAATAGACTGATGGTAGAGGCTCAACAACATCTTGTGGTTGACAGGAGAAAGTTGAACACACTCAGGAGTTCTACAAAGAATGGATCTTGGGTTTCTATACATCAAAAATGATTGGAACCAATCACAAAGAACTATTACAAAACACTTCCCCAACACACCTGAACTCCAAAATCACTCCAGAAGGATACCACAATTGATAGTATTAAAAACCAGCAAGAGATCAAATAGACCAGAAGAGTCACCTCACTACTATCCTATTCCCACCAAAGATCACCCACAGGTGCAATTAATGCTATTTCAATGCTATGTCCTGACCTAAAATCTGATTGAAAATAGTCCAAACGATGACTCTACTGTTTTAAAAAAAAAGCTTGGAGGCTGAATGGAAATTGCCCATTTTGCTGGAGCCAATTATTTTGCGCTAAGAAAACTATATCTATGTTGGAAAAAAATCTGGAATGTGGTAGCACCTTTTCTAATTAACAAACTAACAAATTTTATTCAAAGGCATAAAGTGTGAGGAGAAGTGTATTATCTCTTTCAAGCAGGAGCAACTATTTCCTCACTTAAGATGAACTTAAACTCAACCAAATTGTCTCTTAGGCACTTTAACCAGCCAAGAGAGACATAAATCTATAATGGCGTGTGTGGGTATCATCTTGGGAAGTAGGAGCTGGGGAGGAGATGCTGCCTAGGAAATATCAGATAATAGCAGGCATAGAAAGAAAGTCAGAAAAGAGGCTCCTAGTTTATCAGGCTGTAAAAGAGGCTGCAGTAGGCTTACAAGATTGATGTCAGTTTACAAAAGAAAATGACCAGGTGAGCTAATCTATATCTATAAAAGGGAAGTGTTCACTGTCGGTGTTTGTGGGTATGTTCTGAATAGGCTCTTTCACCCATGCACCAAAATGGCCCAGACTTCACAGGCACCTACTTTTAACTCTGGAGATGAGCACTGGGGGGGGGGGGGGTCAGGAATGTGGTTTACCA
>JANHFR010007731.1:1885-16291 GCA_032468015.1 Mimophis mahfalensis | reverse complement strand
GGAGCGGGGAACGGGACGGAAGGGGGCTCGCGAATCGCCAGTCGGGCTGGTGCTTCCTTAGAGTCCGTACTCTGGGAGCGACCGCGCAGGCGATTGGGAGCGGGGCACTTCTTTGACTGACCAATCCCGCCAGGACGACCCCGCCCACCGCATCGCCGCGGCAGCTTTGCTTTTCAACCCATATAGTTTATATAGCTATATAGCTTATATCCAACATTCTGAGAAAAGGAGAGTTAGCGAGGCGTCGCGTACTGTAATCTAAGGGATGTGGCAGGAAAGTGTCCTGGGGAAGCGGGAGGTGAATGGCTGCCTGGTATTTTCCCAAAGAGTCCTTGAAACTTTTAGGCGCTGGAAAGGTTTTTTTTCCCGCGGAGCTCGGCTAGTGGGACGGAACATGATCGACAGTTCCGCTTTCTCGTGAGACCAAAAGGATGGTCTGGGAGATCTGACCGATAGATTCCCTCAGGAGCACGCAGTTGATCAGACAATACAATGCAGCTGAAATAATTGGAGGGACTGAGGTGTTTTTTCTCACGCTTAACGACAAGATAGGATTCTCCTCCGCACTGAAAATCTTCCACTTCAGATTTACTTCTAGGACTTGAAAGCCATTTGCTTTCTCTTCTGTTTTTCAGACCAATTAATAATAATACTAACGCTGTTTCTCCTGACAATTTCACAGCCTTACGGGCACCTGTCTCGGCACGACGCCCCACGATCTGTTTTTGTTCAATCAATGCTGTGACAACTCCTGTTTGGAGTCGCGTGTAAAAACCATCTCTGTTGCCTGAAGTTCACTGATTCAGTCTTAAATAGCCTTAAGTACGTAAATAGTCTTCAGTTCCAGGCAAAAGGGAGTGAAAAATTTATTCAGTTAACTCCGAATGAGTTTTTTCTACTTTTAAAGTTTTCTACTTTTAAAGTAAAGTAGGGAAGACGGAGAAATCTCCTCCCTGAGTCCCAGTATTGGAAATGACGGATACGCGTGCATTCTCTTAGAACAGACGGAGTTCTCCCAGGAAAGTAGCATCCCCAAAATGAAGATGAAACAACCCCACCCCCACCGGTTAAAGGCTTGCCTAGCATTAGCAAAACATTTCTAACCTTTATATCTTGTATGGGGCATGAAAAGACAAAACAAAACGTTACCTGCCCACGTTGCCTCTTGATACAGGGATCTTCTTCCCCCCACTAAAGATTTGTCAGCTTCCTTGGCAGCCAGTGGGAGGCAACAACCATAGACCTGGTTTATATACTGTAGTTTCCTCGCCACCTGTCCGTTAAGAGTGCTATCGACTTTAGGTGGGTGGCAGGACACTAAACTTTCTCTTAATCATTCTTTCTTGGCTCAAGGAGGATCTTTTTTCCTCCCTGACAAACTTCTTCCATCCCACTTGTGCCCCCAGAGAAGCCAGTTCAGAGACATCAAGAGATGACCATGAAATGACTCTTGCCTACTTGTGAAATTAAATTGTCACCCAGATTAGGGGATGTTTCAGACTCCTTGGTCCAAGTAGTTGGGTTGTTTTTTTCCCCTTTTCTTTCAAACCCCCCCCCCCTTTCTTTCCTTCTTTTAGCTGGACTTCCTGGTACAGATATAATTAGGAGGGTAGGGACAAAGCTAAAATAAAGTCTTAGGAATACAAAGAAAATGGCCTCTGCCACCTCCCAAAAAAGAGCCCTTTGTGCACACTTTTCTCACAGTTGATCTAAGCTTAGAGAAGATGACAATGTGGGTTTAAGAGAAAGAAACAGGAGTACTCCATTAGAAGTTCAGATTAAGACTTCGCTGGTGACTTTGCTAATAGACAATGGGAGTCTTTGGCATTTTAAGGTGGTTTCGTTTAGCATAGTTAACAAGTATATGGAAGACAAGCAAAATATGTGTGAATAAAAACAATGTGAAATTATATACTATGCAAAATGAAAAAAGGAATTATGTTTTTCATTGCATCACTATGACAGTATTGTAGACTGGAAGTGAGAAAGAGAAAATAAGATTTTTCAGAGAAAGAAATATGTACTACTCTTGAAAAGGTAAGAGGCTGTCAGGAAACTCCAGGACTACAGAGCAATAGCCTTGAGGCAATTTGTATAATATGGATATATCCATGAAGATGCTAAGCTCAATACAAAGGTGTCTTTCTTTTTATTGATCCTTTTAAACCAAGTCTTGGCATATTAGATTTGGAAAGTTTCATTTAACTGAGTAAAAATTAGTGATAAGGTTAAGACCTTTAATAAATGTGCACTTTTTGCTTTCCCTCTTAGCGATACTGAAGACTGCTCTGTAGACTTCTTTTTTAAATGTTGAGATTTGTTTACACATGATGTGGGAACACTCTTTAAAGACAACATTTTCCAGTAAGTCCTTAGAAAAGCGATAGCTTTTATATACAAAACTATTTGAATAGGTCAGTTTCCTATCTGTACCTTAGCATCACCCAGCCATAACTGACTGAAGTCCTGTATATACAGTATGTATAAAGAGTTCCAAGTATATCAGAATACTTACATTTCCCAACAGTTGGTTGTGTGGGTGTGATCATTCTGACGCATAATCAAAAGGGATACTGGACTCTGAACAGCACTGAAGCTCACAAGATCATACCTCTGAAAAAGTAATACAAGGAAGCTATAAGCCCTTGGTGTTAGTCATAGAGTGGCTGTCAGGATGGATTACAGAACACAAGGAATGATGCAGCAGAAACTGGAAGTGAGGTTGAAGAATTCCATTTCTACTGTGTTATGAGTATGATTGATCAGGCAATATCAATACCCTGCAAAACCCAATTAGAAATGTCCCTTTCACACAGTACATGCTATCAATACCGTCTGAAAAACACTGATTAACAAGTTTATATCAAGTTTATCCTATCAATTGTCAGATATATGGATTGAATTGGGACTACAACTCCTCGCATTCATTGTCAATCTTTACTCAGGATCACTTCTATTAATTAAAAGTATGCTATCTAAAACAAAACACAGAAAAAGACAAAACTTATTAAATTTGAAGTTGAGAAATAAGATGAATCTTTCTCTGTAAGGAGAAAAGTGAACCCTGCATATGTATATATTTCAATAAATTCATTCTAAATATTGATGACATTACTGGAAGCTAGTAAGCTTTAAAATAGTGGAATGTTATGGTGGAAAGCAACTTTTTTCAACAAAGAGCTATTGTTTTGCAAAATAGCAAAGTACAGTTATATGTTTAATGTTGTAGTTATATATGATATGTTGGAGGAAAAGGATACCAGCAACCTACTTTCACAGTGTTGAGCTGTAACTTTACTGAATACATTAAATAATCTTTTTATAGCTGGCCTTCTTGGCGGGTGCTTTCCAGATGAGCTAAGATGACAACTTTCAGAATTAACAAATGCCAAAGTTTATAAAACTGGAGGTTTCAAAGAAAACTAATGTTGTTTTAATCAGATTGTACCAATTTAAATTATATCCCTATAATAAACTGGATTCATATATTTTCTTTGATTCTACAATAGTAGTATATAGAGTTTGCAAATACATTTGAATTTTTATTTTATTTATTATTTCTTTGTTAAGCACATTTATACATCCCCATTTCACTATCTGGGTGACTCTGGTGATTTACAATTAAAGAAATTATAAAATCCACATAAAAATCCATGCAAAAATAGATCAAGATAAAATGACTAAGAGACCTATACCCAGGATATATCCCATTCTTCAGGTTGACAGAACCAGGTATTAAACCCTCTTCCAGAAAGCCAGCAGAGAGGACCAACCTCACCTCAGGCATCAAAATATTCTACAGGGTGGGGCAATAGCAAAATATTTTTCTGAGCAGAATTAATGGTAGAGCCATTTGTGGCTACTGATAGAGCCTTCAGAAATTTCAGCCTGGGTCTGTGAGTGAGACTTCAACTTATCAACTTCAACTTTTCACAGATGATGTGAATGTGATTTTAATCTTCATCTGCCATTTTCCTAGGATAAAGAAAGAAACATATTTACTTTGCTAGCAGGACTATATAAAAATATTTGATTTCTTCTCATTTAGACCAAAAACAAAGATTGCTCCTATTGCCTGCATAGCTATGTCTGTCAAGCCAGTGAAATGGAGGCTATATAGAAGCTATCTCATGTAGCATCTCTTCTAGAGCAGTCCCAAAATATTAGATAGTGTAACACTCACTGCCAATCATATAATAATAACTGGTTAAGAAAACTACAGAGTGTAAGCCTCTGCCTTATATATACAGAATATTCCTTAAACATCTTCAAAGATATTTACAATATCTATTTCCCATTAGAACAAAACTTTATCTCTTTTCAGAGCACTTGGACATCTAAATTCTGCTCATATTTTAAACTATGACACACAAATGACACCTGGGAAAAGGAGGCTATTTTTCTAATCCAAGGCAACTTGGATGACTTGAAATTTCAATCTCATACCTAGGCTGAAGACTCTATTTGGCAGTAGCCACAAAGAGCTTTCCCATTAATCTGCTCAGAAAGAATCATAGGATAAAACTCAGAAGTGTGAAGAGACAGGCACTTCATTCCAACAATTCTTGCCACAATTTAGTTAGGAAAGGAGTAAAGAACATAGACTCAGTAATCGAAAACCAGATGCTGTAAATCATTTAAACACCGTGACAGAGAACTTAAAACAAAAGCCCCATTGCTTTAGTTATAATATTTATGACGGCCCTCTTTGTTCTATTTTTATGTCTGAAGTATAGGACCGATTCATACCAGTTTCTTCTAGACTGCCACATTGGAATGAAGCCATAACTTTGGTTTTGTAACAAGAATCTGAAGTAGGAATGAATATTCTTTGTCATTACAAACTGCTTGCCTTATTATTAGTTGTAGAGAATTCAAGCAGCTTCTCATCAGCAAACTATATTGCCAGACCAAACTTCTAATTTCTTAGAGGTCATCCGAAACTGTTCTGTCCATTCTCTCTCTATCTCCCTAGATTATGTTGATAGGCAAAATTCCTTCTCATGCTCAGAGTTGGCTCCATCCTGTAGAACAATATTCTACAATGGGCATTTTTCTAGTGTGTTTTAGACCTCCAGTTTCCAGAAATCCTAATTAGCATGCTGTTTGTATAATCCTGGGAACTGTAATTCTCATGCATCTGGATATAGTAGACTCGAGATGACTGCTCCACAGGGAGGCTACAACAGCACTTCTTTATCTAACCTGTGTCTCAGCATGGTCACTCACATAATTTATCTTGCTCACAGCATTTGTTATGTTTGTTAGTCAGGACCTGAGACAGCATCATTTAGCATCAGAGCCAGATAAAAATTTGCAGTATTGAAACATGAAAGAGACTAACACATACTACTCTAAGTATTTATACAGACTCCAACTCCAAATGGACCAGTTTCTTCTTTAAGTTATACATAGATAGTCCTCAACTTACAACAGTTCATTTAGTGACTGTTAAAAGTTACAACAGCATTGAAAAAAGGTACTCCTCCACATTTATGACTGTTGCAGCATCACCATGGTCATGTGACCAAAATTTAGATGCTTGGCAATTAATTCATATTTAGAATGGTTGCGGTGTCCCAGGGTCGTGTGAGTACCTCTTGTGAACTTTTGACAAGGAATGTCAATGGGGAAGCAGATTCACTTAACAACTGTTTCTAACATAACAACTGCAGTGATTAATTTAACAACTGTGGCAACCAAGCTGTAAAATGGGGCAAAACTCACTTAACTTGCTTAGCAACAGAAATTTTGGGCTCAGTTGTGGTCTTAAGTCGAGGACTACTTGTATAGGGGAAATTGCTATACAGTAATGTTAAGAAGTTGGTAAAAGAGACATTGTATCCTAACACATATTTTTCCTTCTTCAGTTTTAGTCTTATTGCTATCAAATATTTTTATATATTTAGTCAATTGCTATCAGCATATCAACTTATGAATTATTTTCTAATTTGAATGGCATATGACACAAATACCTGCTTTCAAAACTGAAAAAGATAGCATACTGTGCTACATCACTTGCATGTACTGATATAGATTTTTGAAGATGTGCTTCTTATGTGTGGTTACAAATAGATTCACTTTGGTCTGTGACCACAAATAAAATTGTTATTAATTATTATTACAAATAGATTCAAGTTCTGGTACATGGTCTAAAAGATGATACAATTGTCTTATTATTATCATAAAAAGATCTGATTCGTACTATAGTGGAGATCCTGACCTTAATGGTATACAGATGGGTTTAAGTGCTAAATAAAGTTTTATCCAATAATTACTGGAAAAACTGATATAGCACAGAATATATTTTCAGAATAAATACATCCAGAGTAGTCACCTGCGGCAGAGTATGGTGGTAATGTCTAGGCACAATCAAAGCCAACCAAGGAACCAACCCCTGAAATAGTTAGCTCAGTATAAAATTACTCCCAGTTCTAAATTGTGGAGCTTAGTCAGAAATAAGCTTTTCTCCACTTTCTCCAAGCGTTATATATGTATTTGTTTATATACATGGCTTTTACTCTACAACCAGAAACTCTTAGTGGCAAACAAAAATAAAAGCATAATACAATTATTAAAAACATTATTTTAAAAAGCAGCATTGAGGTGTAAAAAAAATTCACATCCATAAATCAACCATACCATCCCAGCTTGGAAGAAAGCTGATCTAGGCCATCAGTATCTCCCGGGAGGCTGTTGGGCCATGACAGGGAATACCCTACCAGGCAACACTGCTTAACTGAGGGAACTCAGAGTAGGTTCACCTTCCTAGATTTAGTAAATCAGGAAACGATTGTGAATAGACAGTCTCCATAATGTGAATTTGTCCCAGTTACATTTTTCCATGGCTTTGTCCTTCACCTTACCCTCTGCTTATATCTAAGTCTTCGTAAAATAATCCCTAGTTATTTCATTTTTAAAGTAATATTTACTCTCATCTTGCAACAGAAATGATAGATATCATGCGGCACATTCATTGACCACTTGGTTGTTGATACCTTCAGGTATTGAGAACTGCCCTGCCTTCCCGCAAAAACTGTGAGTTTCTGTCGATGTATTCCCTCCCTCTTATCGCTGAACACTGGCCTTTGTGGACATTTTGGCTTGAGCTCTAGAAAGGGTGGATGCCTGCTCTCTCTGGCCACACAAATAGCGCCTGACCAATACTTTGCATAAATCCTACAAGGGTTCCTTATATAGAGAAGTTAAGTGTTTAATAAAAGAATGTTAATCTTGCAGAAACGATTGACTTAAACTAGGCAAAAGTGTTTTTTGCCAGCTGTAGTTTTCATGGATTATAGATCTTCTGTTTTTGCAAACAAAATGTTTTTGTGTGGCTGTACTCTCTGTTTTTTTTTACCATTTTATTTCCATTATCTCTGAGGACTTGACAAGAGAGCTACAATTATCACCCTGACTGGGCAATATTCCAAGAATGAATTTCAGGCAGCTGCAGTCCTGATGGCTGCCTCTGTAATGCAACATGTTTATTTATATCTCACTATTTTGCCTCTCTGTTCTGGCTCTTGTTCTTATCACCAGTAAGGAAATCACAAACATGTAAATCCATTATTGTGATTTACTCATTGGTCTTCCTTCCCATTTCTCTTCCTTAGTAGTTGCTACATGTTGGGGAAATAGTTTAACAGGTGGCTAAAATATTCTAAGCGTTTGCTTAAATTTGCCACATTACATTTTAGGGACAGTGAATGGGGGTGGGGTGGGAGTTGTTTCTTGCTGGCAGGAGATATTTTATTGTAGAATAAATGAAGCTCTCTTTGTCAGAACAGTTAAGAAAGTGATAATTGTGTTATCTTGTTTGGGTTATAAAACATCTCCAAGAAAACTACCAAGCTCAGAGAGTACAAAGACCTCCCCAATTTGAGAGATTGCTTTGGTACTACTTCTGTATTTGAGAACTTTTGTCTTTACTCCTTTAACATTCCAGTTTTTCTGCATTCAAATGCTAAGGATTAAATAAGTTAAAGAGAACAGTAACACTAAGTTGTGTAAGTCATATGTAATCTAAATTTGTGTTCCAACAGTAGCAAACCAAATCTCTGTGAGAAAGCACAAGCAAGACATGAATGGAACACCATCCTGGTAACTTTGTTCACCCAGCAGTTGACATTCAGAGTTATACTGCCAATAAAATAGTGATAATTCCCTTCCCTTCCTCCTTTTTCTTTCCTCCATATACAACTTCTCATGTATCATGGCATCTTTAAATGACTTATCCTCAGAAAGGAAAGATGATACAAAAGATGCCTTGAAAATTACTGAATTTATAAATAAATTATTAATAAATAACAGAAAGTGCAGAGGCAGATCGGTTAATGAAAATACTTAGGAACCAAAAAGATTCTGATTACTATAATTGTTAAAACTCGTGGTATAATTGGTTAAAAGATAAGAGGATGAAATAGAATTTGGTTGGCTGTATGTTCTGGGAAAAATATGAAATGGTTGTATATTTGGTGCATACTCGCTGCAATATCTCATTATGTATATGTATAAAGTTTTGTTTTTAAAAATGCAAATAAACTTTTTCAATTTTTTTTTTTTTTAACTGAATTTAGAAAACCAGGTCCAAACATCAGACTGGAGAAGCAACAAACTATTGAATTTGGAACTCAAGTCTTCAGATTCTGATCTGTTTTTTTTTTCAATGTCATTCCTCTGTACACAGCAGCAGTGGCAGTAGCAACTATTTGAAAATGTTGACAGACTGAGAGGGAGGTAATTAAAAATCTCACTGGAAGATCTTTTCTTCCAAATACTCATCAAAACAAATCCAGAAATGCAGAGCTTAAGAAATTTTATCTCAGTCATAAGACACAAAGAGTAACAGTGCAAGCATGTAGTTTGTACAATTTATATATGGAAGATTTTAATGAAACATTCCATTGTTAAATCAATTTAGACACATTTCTAAATATTAAAAAAAAATATAAGTAAAAGGGAAATGTGAGAAAAACTGGGAAAGCCATCATCATATTCAAAAAATTAAATCATTGAATAACGGTTCATACCTTCAATATGTGCTAAGATCTTTGAAGAAAGATCATCTGAATGTCCTGATTGAATATTTTTAGTTCAGTCTTTTTGCCCCCCTTTTTTTTTCTTTGGCACTATCCTCAGTGCTACACAGTAGAATATGGAGGATAACTAAAACTAAAAGTTGTTGTTTTGTCTAATTAAGAATATTTTTAATGTCCGATATCATGTATCTAATCAGAAAAATCATAAAATTATCTGGCAGCCAAATGCAGATTATTAGAGACCTTTGTCCAAGCACTCTTGGGAAGAGCAGAGGCACTCAGAAACCTATGCCTGGAGCAAATGAACTGAAGGGTGATCAGAAGAGAGAAAGTCTGCAAAGGATCTGGTGAGTTTGAAGAGCTAATTAAATGCTTTTAAAGATCATTTAATTGATTTTGTCAGACTTGTGGGGGGTTTTAAATTATTGTTTTAGCTGAATGGGTTGTCTCCTTGGTTCTTGTCTGTTCAGTGCACAGTTTTAGGAGGGAGATACTTAAGCTGCAATTGACTCCCTGACCAAGTAGTTAACTACTAAGTGTAGCCAGATCATCAGCCAATGGCTCAGGCCCACTGAGAACTCTTTAGAATTCTTCTATATATATATTTTTTAAAAAAAGATATGCTAAGGATTGCAGCTGGGTGTTTCTGAACATTGCAAATAAACAGGAGAACAAGTGGGAATATGAATTTATCCAGTAGGAAAGGGCAGGCCTGCTGTTGTGAAGACACAATCCACCTCACAGGAGCTCCATGGGGACCTTTGAGATTCCAACTGTTGGGGGTCCAAATGGACCTAAATTGCCTCAGAGACTGATGAAGAAAAAGGGCACACTCCGTCGATCTCAGGAAGCCTACAATCTCGCTGATTGATCCAGAGAAGTTTCTCTAGCCCAGCGGCAGAGAAAGGCACCCAATGCAAGCTGCTCTGAAGCTGTGACAGCCACTGCAGCAAAGAAATGTTGAAAGCATGTGTGAGCAATCTGGGTGAGAAATGCTTAAAAATTGAATTTGGATAGCAGTAGAAGGAAGAGCCCCCTGAGCAAAAGTCAAAGTGGGTGAAAGTGAGACCCGAAAGGAAGAAAGCAATAAGGAGGGCTTTAAGAGCCATTATAGTAATTGAAAACTGACTATAGAACTGATTGAAAGAATATACTTAGAAAACTGGACTGGACACTTCAAAAAAGGCTTAAGCTAGAAGTTATTGTATATTGGACATTGATTGCAGAGACATTTCTTGTTTATATACTTTTTATAAGTTTTTGTAAGTTTGTGTCGAGATAAACTGTTTGAAAGAGAAGGGAGAAGCAGAGCAACAGTACCACCTAAAGGCAAAAGTAAAAAGGCAAAAGTGAAAGGAGAAGAAATAAAAGATGGGGAAAAGGGAAAGTTATGACCTTGGAAGATAAGAAGTTGATGTTTATAAAGAACTGAGACAGAGATTGGAACACTAAATGTTTTTTTCTTAACAGTGCAGCTCTTGGAACTTCATGAAAATAAAGTAGATAATGAAATAGACTGCACAGCAAAATAACTCCTGTTCTCTCTGATTTTGTTTCTTGGACTTTTTTTGGACTGGGTTTTTTGTTTTTTGCTTTTGCTTTTGTTTTTGTTTTTCTCTGTGAACCCACCATTTGGATATAAGACAGCTGGTGCCTGACTTTTTGGACTTGATGAGCCACTTTTGATTATAATTAACTGTTTGATAAGCCTTGACAAAATAAATTAGGGTTTGAAGAACCTGAAGAAAATAAGGGATTTTAAAGAGAGGTAAATACCTGCATTTGATTTTTCTTTTTGCCTTGTGAATTATCTTTTCGGAAATAAGACAAATGTTGATTGAGCTTTTGGTGGGTCATTATGAATTGCAATTAATTGTCTAGACAAGCCTTGCTAAAGTGAATTAAGGTTTGAGGAACCTGAAGAAAAGAGGGAACTCAGAGAGTGGCAGATATCTGGATTTGGACTCAAGCTGAATTCCATCTCCCTACTGGATTACAATTGAATTACATTCTTTATCCCTGGTGGACTGTAAATATTGACATATCTTACAATGAAGAAAATAGGATCCACATCTTCTTCGACATCCTCTAGTCCGGCCAGCTAGCAGACCCTGGACACAATGTTGCAGCAAGAAAAGACCAATCAGATGCAAGCAGAAATGAAAACAATGATGCAAATGATGATGCAAACTATGAAGCAAACTCTCCAAGGGGAGATGAAAAATATGAAAGAGAAAAAAGGGAAAGTAGTAGAAGAGAAAATAAAGTGGAAAAAATAGAGAAATTTTAACAAATGATAGAGAAGAATGAACCACACTTGCAGAAAGTAGAAGAGAAAGCTTCATTAACTGAGAAAAAAGAGGAAGAGCTTGATAGCTTGATAATAGATATGTGATGAGAAATAAATAGCCCAGAGAAATCCATGTGAGATTTACCAAGAAAGCAATAAGGACAGAGATAATGCAGAAAGTAAGAGATGACCCCTTAAAGCAAGGGTCTACAAACTTGGCCAGTTTAAGACTGGTGAACTTCAACTCCCAGAATTCATGAGCTGACATGCCTGGGGGAGGAATTCTGGGAATTGAAGTCCACCAGTCTTAAAGCTGCCAAGTTTGAAGATTCCTGCCTTAAAGTATAAAGAGAAAGAAATAACAGCCTAAAAACAAATTCCAGGAAGAGTTAGGGAACAAACAAAGGAACATCAGTTTTTGACAAAACAGTTAGTTAAAAAGGGAGTAAACTTTAGGTGGCTGATACCAGAGGGAATTTTAGTTTCTTGGCAGGAACAAAGATTTAGTTGGACACAATAGAGAGGGCAGAATTATTCTAAAATGACTACTTGAAACCACAGGAGGAAGTGAGAATGGGGGAGAAATGAGAGGATAGACAGCAAGGAGAACCCACAGGAGAGAGAGAGAGAGAGAGAGAGAGAGAGAGAGAGGGAGAGAGAGCGGGGGGGGGGAGGGAGAGATATGCAACAAAAAGAAGCCATAAGAGATTTGGAGGTGGCAGCCATAAGAGAAGGAGCAAAGCTGAAAGAAATGGGGGAGATAAGAACAACTAGAACAACAAAACCTATCTATTAGTAAAACCATGGAAGAACCAAGGACTTTGGGGAGAGATTTATTAAGATGATCAAGACAATACATTACAAGCAAACTGCAAAGCTGTTGATAAATGGAGATATGACTGAAAAGATTAATATTAAGAAGGGCACAAGAAAGGGGTGTCCCCTGACACCATTATTGAAATGTTAGACAAGACAAAGAGATAAAAGATATGGAAATAAAAAAGGAAGAATACAAGTTACAGGCATTTGCAGGTGATTTAGTTTTTATTCTAGAAGATCCAGAAGAAACAGGACCTAAGTTAATTAAAAGAATGGAAGAGTATGGTGAGGTAGCAGGACTGAAAATAAATAGAGAAAAAAGCTAAGATCCTAGTGAAAAATATTACAGTAAGGCAGAAAAAAGAGCTAACAGAGAGAATAGGCATTCAGATTACCAAGAAAGTAAAATACTTAGGAATTTGGTTAACAGCAGGATGTGTGACAGTTAAGGAAGATAATTATCACAAACTGTAAGTGTAAATAAAAAAAAGTTCTGGAAAAGTGGAAAAATTTGCTACAATTAAGATGAATATATTGCCAAGATTGTTATACCTGTTTCAAACAATTCTGATAAAACGGAAAATTCAGAAAAAAATTATTTGAGGATCTTAAAATAATATTAAAATATATTTGGCAGAGGAAAAAAGCAATAATTAACCTAAAAATGCTGCAGGATACAAGAACTAGAGGAGGTTTTAGACTACTCAACTGGGAAATATACTATAAAGCAGCAGCATTAACATAGATGAAAGAATGGGTTGAACTGAGGAATACAAGATTATTGACTTTAGAGGGACATGATTTGCAAATGGGTTGGCATGCCTTCTTATGGTATGGAAAAGTAAGATACATGGTTACTTTCAAAGACATTATATAAGAAATGTGTTATTGTTAGTATGGGAAAAAACTAGAAAACAGCATTATTTGAAGATACCGGTTTGGCTTTAGACAATGGAAGCATTTATGCATCCAAACATGATTAATTTGAAAAATATTGGTAGATACAAAGATATATTGAATGAAAAGGGTGAGCTCAAAACTAAGCAAGAATTAGGTGAGCAAGGCATAGACTTGGTTTGGTATTCACAATTGCAAATACAATCAAGATATGAAAAAGATGCAAAATTATATGGTTTTCACAAAGAATTGACAGAACTGGATTGACAGGATCAGATGAAAGGTTGATTAAAAAACTGTATAGTTATTTATTAGGTATGAAATTGGCAGAAGAGCAAGTGAAGGAGACAATGATAGTATGGGCAAAAAAATTTGGTCATGCAACAGAATTAGATAAATGGCAGAAATTATGGGAAAGAAACTATACGTAAATTGACAATGTCAGTTGCATATAAAGAAAATTTGTGTAAGATATTTTATGTGGCGCCAGCAAGTCTGACAAGGCTGTTTAAAGACAAATCAGCTAAATGTTGGAAATGCCACCAGACAACTGGATCGTATTATCATATGTGGTGGACATGTATAGAAGCCAAAAAATATTAGAGAAAAACATACAAATTGTTGGAAAAGATGATACAACAGCACATTGATTTAAAACCTGAAATATTCTTGTTGGGGATTTTACCAGAAATCTATTGCAAAGAAAATGCATATTTGATTATTCCTGTATTAACCACAACTAGAATTTTATTTGTACAGAATTGGAAAAGCAAAGAGATACCTACTGAAGAGAATGTGATAAGAAAGATATTAAAATGTGCAGAAATGAAGAGATTAAAACTAGCAATTAAAGGGAAGGAACAAACAGAATATTACAAGATATAGGAATTATTCTATCAATGGTTAGAGAATAGATATAGAAACTAGAAATAAAAGATTAATGAAAGATAGAAAATATGTTAATAAAGTAAAATATTTTTTTTTAAAAAGAATTTAGCCAGGGTATGGCTTATTAGTGGCATCAGGTTCATTGTTAGAGAACCAGAAGGTAATCAATATGATACTACTTATATACTCGAGTATAAGCCGACCGGAGTATAAGCCGAGGTACCTAATTTAAGGCTTGGAAACTGGAAAAACTAATTGACCCGAGTATAAGCTAAGGATGGAAAAGGCAGCAGCTTCAAAAATAAAAATAAATACCAATCTGGAGGAATTGTGTTCCGAAACCCCGCCTACCAAGAGCAGCCGGCAATCAGCCTGGCCTCCACACATCACATTTTTGCGCAATCCCAGGGGTGCAGGTGCATTGCCTGCTTCAGCCCCACCCATGACCCACCCCCCTGGGATTGCGCACAA
>JANHFR010007728.1:12553-24503 GCA_032468015.1 Mimophis mahfalensis | reverse complement strand
CAAATTCCCCAAAATTTTACGGGGGGATTTTATTAATTTTAATTTAAATGTTAATCTAAACTTGTTATTAATGGGATTGATAGTTTAATTTATTTTTAACTTTTGTATGTATTTTATGGTTTTATTGTTGTGAGCTGCCCTGAGTCCTTCAGGAGATAGGGCGGCATATAAATCCCATCAAATAAATAAATAAATAGTATCAATTGCTCTATTTCTCTACTAAGCAGCTTCCCACAATATCCCCTATTTACTATCCCCATTTACTACTCATGAATTACATTGCCAACTGCAGGAACAAGTCAATTAGAAAATGATTATTTGTTAAACATGGTTTGTCCAGGCTAATTGATTTTTTGTTGTGTTTGGAAAATGTAATTGCTTTTTCCAGTTGCTAGTATTATAAACTAGTCAATTAATATTTAAACTACTCATAAAATTAATTTCATGATACTGCCTTGGATGTAAATTGAGATGATAGTTGGTGCAAATGTTACACAGTGTTGCCAGCTGAAGTCTACTGCATGTTCCAAAACCAATCAGCTTTATTTCATGAAGCACTTTTTATAATCAGCAATATAACTTCCCAAAGCACACAACAATATCAATAGTGTTCAAATATTTAACAGTCTGTCAGGAGATGAAAAGGAACAGTTGTTGCCTCCAGTCATGAAGTAATGGGTCTGAATTGTAAGATGGTAGATTTGGGTTTCATATAAGAGAGAAAAAAAATCTTGAAACTCAAAGAAACAAACAGTTTCAGATACCATTTATTTGCTTATTTGTTTCTCCTCAATGACATTTTCAAGTACTCTTTCAATAATGCTTCAAGTATGCAATATTTTGATCTGGGCAAGTGATTGTTTTGAAAGCCCACATCTATCATTCCAATTTGTAATCCATAAATTTCCTTGTAAAAAATTAAAAGCGTATTTTCTAATTAATTTTGGCTTTTTGTAATAGTTTGGCAATAACTGAATAATAATATCATTGTCCTAGAATCTTCTAGAAAATATTGCAATATTTAAAATTATTGCTTAAATCCTAAAATTCATCAACATGTTCATGCATGTGTGTTTTAATACTTTGCTGCTTTGATAAAATCTGTCATTTTTATGACAGATTAAATGCCCATTTAAATACATAGTTTTTCCCTAATATGGATTAGTTTAAAAAAAAAATAGAGGTGAGATAATTCAATTCAAGATGCTAATGGATAAACCTGCATTTTTAAAGTGCTAAATGTATTAATTAATAATGCACTGTGTATGTATATTAATATATATGTATATTATTAATAATACTTTTCCATAGAGGCGTATCCTTGGAAATTTGTTTTCAGATGGGAAAAATAGGAAAGACTATTATTGTTACATCTATTGAAATATACATGGCCAATTCCAGAGAATCATCTTTGTCTTTTGAGCATCAGTTTCTCAATTGTTACCTGCCATGCTACATAACACATGACACTGGAATAGGTGTTGTGGGTCACACAAGGAATGAGTTCTGAAGCAATGTTGAGTTTCAACAGGGTTTATTCATTGAGAGAATCCAACGAAATGAACCAAACAGAATCAAAATCAAGCCAGCGTTGGGAGGCTCCATGCCCAAATGCTGTCTTTAAAGAACCCACCACCACACCCAATGAGAACCCACCCCCCTTCTGTCCGCATCCCGAATGTTCCTTAAAGATACAGTCCTAGCCCCTAAAGAGTGCAGGATAGAAAAGATCTTTGGTCATGCTGAGAACACTGTTCCTAGAAGAGGACAAGAGGGAGGGGGGAATCCCCCTCAGCAGCAGAGATCCCCCTGTGGCTCAGCAAAGCTTGCATTCATTGTCGGGAATTCCCCCAGCTGGCGTTGCAGGCCGTGACATCAGTGCACTTGCCAGCTGGTCCATGGGAAGCCCGGGACAACGGCAGAGACCTGGAGTGACGAACTAGCAGATCAAAGATAGTGGAGCAGATCGGGGAGGTTCAGGACAAGCAGACGGCTTGGTGAGGCATCGGGATGGCCATGGTGGCCAGACTCGACAGTAGGTTTGGTTGTTTTAATTTATCCAAGAAATCAAATCAAATCAAATTTTCAGATAATTATAGTCTAGCATAAGTTGAAAAAAAAATCTAACAGACTGGTTAGATATAGCTAAGGTAGCTCCTTAATTCACATGCATTTCACCACTTACTTCTTTAAAACTTTCTATTTCTGTTAAGATGCTTGTCAGTTTTATCTATCAGAACTAGTTCAGTAAGGTGAAATACATCAATTTCTTAACAGCTCCGGATAGGGAATGAAAAACAGAAAAATATCTATTTAGTATTGGAGCATTCTCTACCAAATGCCCCTCTGCCATTCTTTCTTACATGCCAAAAATTTAATTTCATCCTGCCTTTGCTATGGTCTTAACCTCATTAGTTCATGGAATATCATAAGGAATTTATGATCTTGCTTGCTACAGGTGTTTCTGACACATTAGATAACGATGTTGTTGTTTTTTGTTACTGAATCTTTCATCATTTTTTTTCTTTTATATTTTTAGCAGTATTTAGATTACTATAAACAAATACTGTCTTCATTCATTTAAAAGCATTAAATAGAGACAATTGTTGAGTATTATCATCATAGAAAACATCCACTCTAGTAATTTGCAAAATAATTGACTGTGTATATTATATTTTGGCGGCAATATTGTTCCTTTGGTGCTATGGTAGTAGACTTTAGTTTCAACACCAATAGCTATATTCAGTATGTTATGAACAATATGGGAACTGTGTACACTTATACCATGGAGGAAGTTTTTCTCTGAATCTTAATATTGTTAGTTCTAAAGATAGGGTAGAAAACAGTGAACTGAAGTAACATAATCCAAGCAATCTTTAATGGTTTTAGATGAAAGTATCTTATGATGTAAGTGGAATAAGTAAGGATATAGTCTACATGGGGAATGCCTGTGAGGATTTTGTTGTGGGAAAAATCTATTGAAGTGTTAAAATAGACAGGAAGGAAACAATTTTTCCATCATAATATTTTTGGATAATTATCATCATCCTTATATCTGGCCTTATGCAGAATATGTGAACAATGAATAATATTGGTCATTTAAATTGTATACTATTGAACAGATACAGTATAAAGGCATCAAATTAAATCTTAATTGGCTTTTTGTGAAACCCTAAGAATTTTTTATCCTAAACCCAATACTCATCAAGAGAAAGGAATTGGTTGAAGAGATGGAGGAGATTAATATTTGAGAAGAAAATGATCGTTATTCTTGAATTTCTGATGTTCATGGAGGACAAATTGAAAAGCATGAAACTCGCACAATGACCTTCAAAAAAGTAAAACAATGGCATGAAAACTTAAAGGAAAAACATCATTATGTGTAAAGCTTATCGTATCTGAGGCTTCCAAGTGGTTCAAAGAAAAGAGGCGAAAAGAATATTTGGGATATATTAACAATAAAAGAACAACAAATAGTTCCATTGCAAGGAAAATGTGGTGAATTGGTAATGGATGAGAAGAGAGAACTTCTTAAGTCCTATTTCCTCTCTGTTTTCTCTCATAAGGAAAAAGGAAATTTAATTGATTATTATTGTTATGTATTGAATATATGTAGTTGTGTTAAGCACTGCTAAAGTGAAACTAACCTTTAGATGAACCTAACTGTTAACTCCAACTGTTTTGGAGGGAAACTTAGAACATTCATATTTGGGTGGGCTTTTTCAAGTATTATGATTGGCTAAGACCCTGTGGGCCCAGGGAATAAATTACAGGCATTTGCCTTTCCTCAGTTCCAGTTTTGAGTCGATAAATGTTGTTGTAGCTATGCTGGTCTGCTTCTTGCCTACTGAAGCCCACTACACAATAGTGGTGATGAAGGTGGGATGCTGCTACTAAACAAGAGACTGAAATCACTGGGTGATAGCTGGGTAATGAGCCCCAGCAGGACTAGTGCTCACCCCCACCTACTAGTAAGCCACACTGGAGGCACACTGAAATCACTGGGTGTTAGACCAGGTAAAGAGCCCTGGTGGGACCACGCTCCCTGCCCTGCCTGCCAGTAAGACATATTGGAGGCAGAGACGTACCTGAGAGATCCATCCTCAGGACTCCTAAATGCAGCTCAGCTCCAACTGTAACAGTAGAAGCATTAATCAGCACCACAGGGGCCTTCTCAAAATAGTTAAACTAGGGAGGTTCAATAAGTTCGATATTACCCAGAACAGTGGAGCTCATACATCTCCTGAGTAGACAACTATCTCTGGGCTAACTAGGTCATGGATGATGGCCTGAAGGTGGCAACTCTGTTATGTGTCTGTGGACAAGCCACATTTGATATCGCTGAAAACTTGATAGCACCAGCAAGCATAGAGACAGCAGCCTATGCAAACCTCAAGAAAAAATTAAGGGAATATTTTGAGCATAAACTCTCGGCCATTGTCCAGCACCCTGAATTCGAGCAAAGTGAACAGAGATCTAGGGAATCTGCAGCAGAGTTTGTGGCAGCCCTTTGCCAAGTGTCGCGCCAATGTGAGTTCCCTGATCTGGAAGACCACCTCAGAGACAAATTCATTTGTGGCCTCTGTAATAGTGAATTACAGAAGCACTTATTCGCTATGGAGAAACTGACTTTCCAAGACACATTGAAGGAAGCCATGGTAGATGAGGCTGCCAGAGGGGACATGAAGACTCTCCAGCCACCAAAAACACGCACTCGCCCCCCCGCAATTCACCAAGAGACTGCAGAAGGCTCAGGTGAGGTCAGAGAGAAAAAAGAAATTGATCATTTGTGAGAGCCACCCAGATGGCCACGCACCACAGAACAAGCAACTCCCCCACAGGGTTGCACAAGCTGCGGCAGAAAGCATGAAAGAGCAGAGTACAGATTCTGTACAGCAGTATGCCATGCCTGTGGAAAGCAAGGGCACATTGCCAGAGTCTGCAGAGGTCATAAGCAGGAAATGAAACCTGCGACACTGACTTTTTGGGCCCCTTCCAGGGGCAGGTGTTCCTGTTAATAGTGGACAGTTATCCCAAGTGGTTAGAAGTGGCACCAGTCTCATCAAGGGCAACGAACAGGGTCATCCGAGAGTTGCACTGGCTGCTTACCACACATGGTCTGCCAGATGTAATTGTGTCCAACAGTGGGGCACAATTCATGGCAGAAGAGTTTGAGTCATTCTTCAATGCCAACATGATCCAGCATGTAACATCTGCTCCATTCCACTTTACTACTAATGGTCAGGCTGAATGAATGGTCAGGAGCTCAAGCAGATGACAACTGGTAACTGGAGTCACCTCCTGGCAAACTTCCTCCTGTGTCAACACACAACTCCCAGTACAGCAAAAGGTCACTGCCCAGCAGACATGAGGTGGGGCCACCAGCTCACAAAGCTCGACCGACTTCAGACAGAGTAGAGGCAGAGATGGCTCAGCCACCCCCACCCCCAGGATCTTAGAGCCAGGTGAATTGGTCTGGGCCAGGAACTATGGAAGTAGAGCACTTTGGGTGGCAGCTAGGGTAACTAAGGTAATGGGCCCCTTGTCATACAAAGTTATTCTGGGGAATGGTCGTACAGTCAGATGCTACTTTGATCAGTTATGGCATCGGCAGGCCAGTCCAGTCCCAGATGAAGATCCCAAGACATTATCAGATCCACTAGAGAACTGTTTTCCTCCAAGTTTGCCTATGCCACCTATGGCTGCTTCCACAGAAATGGAGGTACCTAGGGCAGTAGAGCCGCGCCTACTCATGGGCGACCAAAACAGCCATCAAGATTCTGTCATAATTCTTTCACAAGACTGAAAGAAATTAAATGTCACTGCTGATTTCCAAAAATGGAAAGAGGATTCAGGAAACGATAGATACTATTATGTACTGAGCAATGTTTTTGGCTAGATAACCAAGCAGCATGTTTGAGATGATTTGGAAAAGTATGCTATGACTTTCTTTTCTGATAATTACTAGCTTAGCAGATATGTATCACACACCAAGTGAATCAGTTATTGGACCAGAAGACCTTGCTCAGAGTCACTCAGGCCTTGATCGCTTCCCATTTGGATATTACAACATGCTCTACATGACACTACTCCTGAAGGCCACAGAGAAATTATAATTGGTTCAGAATATAGCAGCTTGTTCATTATTGAATACCTGTAGTTTAGCCCAACTTACATCATTGCTGCAAAAGCTATACTGGCCAATAGTTTCTTTCTGCATGCTATTCAATATGTTCTTTATTACATTTAAACCCCTACATGGCACAGGGACAGGTTATCTGCAGAACTGCCTCTCCCGGAGTCTGTCTGCCCATCCATCTTGTTGGACAAAGTGGGCATGCACCAGATCCCTTCCGTTAAACATTTCTGTAGCACCCCCTCCTCTGTGGAAAAACTCCTCCCTTTGAGAAAATTTTGGATGTAAATGGATGTTATTGGATCCGATGCTGGTTTTTTCCCCTTGTTTGTTTGCTGGAAACTTTTATTGTTGTATTTTTTAAATTCTTGTTAGTGCTCACAAGATAGGTGTCTTTATAAATCTGTTCAATAAATAAATAAATAAAAATCTCATGTAGTGAATCTGAATCTGAGCAAAGCTTTCAAAAGAGGGCTTCATTATAGTTTTCTTCATGAAATGAAGAAATGGGGAAAAAGCTATTGTGTATAGCTCTACTGACTCAAGTTTGATTGAATAACTATACTGAAAATGTGCTAATTAATGGCTCCTGCTTGCAGGGAAGTATTAAGTAGAATTCCACAAAATGACTAATGCTTCAGATGAAAGAGAATACTAAAAAGAGACAGAGAGAGAGAGAGAGCAAAGATTTTAAAAGATCTAGACAAGTTTGAGCCAAGGGCTGAAATGAATAGAACAGATTTTAACAAGGAAAAATGCAGGTTCTGAGTTTGCATAGGAAAATATAAGACATAAGCATTTGATGGGAGAGAATGGAACATAAGTATTCTTCACTGACCCAGAGGGTAGGATCATAACCAATGGCTTTATGATTTTTGTATTTATTTTGTATTTACTAAATAGTTCTTAGTGATATGCTGACTTACCACCAACATTCTAAACATTTCATACATCTGAGATCTCCCAATGAGTAAGGATACTATGCATGTTATGCCTGCATAATTCCACATGTATATTATTATTTCTTGTCTGAATCATATGAATTTAAACAATTCTCTAGATTAGTGTGAAGGGCCATCTAAAGGGAAGACTTGCAGGTAGTGCTTGTGGCTAGACAAGCCTTTGTTCAACTTTGTATATTTGTCAGTTGAGCCTATTTCTATATTGAGTGCCTTGCTCTTGATCAATTATTCCCTATTCACCTTCTGGTTGGACTATTGTAATATGCTGTATGTGACACCTACTTGAAGAGTATGCAGAAACATAGTAACATAGTAACAACAATAAAAACAATAACTGCTTTTGGTATTTATTAATAACATTTTTAGCTTTATTATACACCACCCAGAATCATTTGTTTTATGAGAAAAAATGGTTGCATATATTGTACAAATAATTAACTACATAAATAAATATAGAATTAATATGATTAATAATTATCAAGCAAATGCTTAGCAAAATAATGTATTTTTATCATCATCATCATACATTTTTAGAATGTATTTTTATCATCTTGGAACTTAGGAATTAGCTCATTTCCTTTGACAGCATTCCAAAGCCTGCAACTCCATAGTAGGGGGTCCTTTCCCACAAATATTATTGTCAAACTTCTCACACTAAAGGTATCTTCAGAATCTCCTGTTGATTTAAAAGATGAACTGGTTTATAGGAAGAAAATCTAACCGGACTAAGTAATTTAAGATCCTAAAGGTCAATGATAGCACCTTAAATTGCATGTGGCAGGCAATTGCTGGCCAGTGCTGATCTTTCAGTGCTGACATCTCTATACAGTAGTTCTATTGGTCAGCAGCTTGTGTATCATACTTTGCACCAATATAATTTCTGGACATTTTGCAAGGGCATCTTCACATTAAACACAATGCAGTGGTTGAGATGTGTTGCAGCCATGTGTTGAATAATTTTTACTAAATTCAACTGGTTCAGGGAGTATTGCAGTTAATGGATGCGCAATTCACAGTTGTGCATTTTTTTTATCCCAGTCACTGCTTGCTAATCCAAGGGTAATGGTGGGGGAAGACGAGAATACTCTCTAAACTATTAATCTGCTCTTTCTGAGAAAGTGTAATGTTTATCTAAAATAAATTTCATCTAAATTCAATATTTATTTATTTATTTAGCATGTGGCTGAATTTTCTAGATTCTAGTAGCTCTATCTTGTCTGGATTTAATTCTAGCCTGTTTTACATTATCAACTATAAGCAATGTTCAAGGGTACTGATTACTTTCTTGAAGTTGTAGAAAGTACTAGTAGTATAACTTTATACATTTATAAATAAAGTAATGGTTCAGTTTTATAAAGGATATGACCCATCTGATAAATCGGTAGATCATAGTCAAGTCGTATCATCAAATTCTTTAATTAAAACCTATCCCCAGAGAATGATGCAAAGTTGCTTGCTTGCATCCTTTCTAGATCTGTTAATTAAACATCTATTTTAAGTAATGAAATTGTAAACTGATCTACCCCTTAAATTAAATATATATTGCTTCTGATAATATTAAAATGTTATATAGTAGCTGAAGGGCATTGATGGGTTTTTTTTTTCTTGTTTCATTGTAGTAAATGATAAGATTGCAAAATATTCTAAATCCTAAATTAAATACTTACTGTATTTCATAAAATGAGCATTTCATATAAAATAGTCAAGTGGCACCACGAGTCAAGGCAGACATAATGTTATTCAGTTTTGTAATTTCTGAAATTTGAGAGAATTATAGACACCCTCAGTTATCATCCATTCCTACTCCTTCACATTTTTAAATTATTATTAATATTATATAGTATAGGCTTGTAAGATACATGGAAGATGATCTAGCATATCAGATGCAGTTTTCTTATCAAAAAAACTTCCAATGAAGAGGAATGTACTGCTTCATGAGACATCCTATTCCACTTGCATAACAGGAGAATGATTTAAAAAAAGAACTGCCCAAAGAATCAAGGATATAGAAACACAAAACGATACATACTGTAGCTAATCCTTAGTAAGGTGGGTAACTTGAAATGGCTGAGCAATTACAAATGTACTTTTCAAACAGATAGATATTTGAAGCCACAACTGCCAAAACATCTTAGGGAGATATTTACACGAGCGAGATTCAAACAACTTGACACAATGGTCCTGGGTGAAGAATAGAAGCTAGGCCAGAAAGATTTCTAACAGCTCTTTATTCAATGCTCTCTGTGAGACAACTGGTGATCAAATAGCAACTTAACATATGTAGTCTTTTAGGTAGTTAGAGCAGCAATGTGTCTGTCCTGACCTATGAGGTTCTGTCTCAAGACCAGTAGCTCTGGAGCCCTGACTAGATGGAGTGGCTGACACTGCTTCTGGTGCCACTTGCACAGCAGCAAGAGTTCAGTCACTGGTGCTTCTGTCACAAGAGGAGCTGGGTCAGCAGGTATCTGTCACTCACCACAGTCCCTTGTCAGGACCATTGTTTGTGGTGGCTGAGCTCACATGTCCTTACCTGGGGTTATCTCTGGTGGAGTCCATTCTGGCTGGTGGCAGACAGAGGTTCTGAGATGGCCACATGGTTGATGTGGTGGGAACCACAATCTTCCATCTTGAAGTGCCACCCTGTCACCTCCACTACCCGGGCAGGATGCCAGGAAGGGCCCCCAGCATAGTTGTGGGCATAGACAAGGTTGCCCAGTAAGAATGACCAGAGCTGGCTGGTTGAGTCTGCAGGGACCTCTGAGGAGTAGTCCATGTGCGGCTGGTTCAAGTCAGTCAATAGATAGTGACCCATTAGAAGTTTGGCTGGACTCTTGTTGATGGTAGAGCTTGATGTGATGTGTGGGACCAGGAGGTACTCAGCTATCTGTATTTGCCAGTCCCCCAGGCCCATCCTTGCCAGTGCTTGCTTTGCTGATTGGACCGTCTGATCAGCCTGCTCATTGCTAGCAGGATGGAATGGTGCAATCAGGGCATGACAAATTCCTTGACCAACCAGAAACAGGTTCCTGTTGTCAGTGATCTCAGCAAAGTCATTGGCTTTGAGGAAGCATTTGAAATGAGCAAGGTAGGAGACCCATGTCTCAGAGGCTGGGTTGTATGGAGCAAAAGGCAGTAGTGCAGCCATTTTTCAAGAAACTGGTGTTAGCCCCCAGGCAATCTGGGTTGAAGCATCTCTCATCAATTAAGTGGCAGCAACTGTGGATCAGCTCCAGTGATTCAGATCTGATTGAATCAGCTTGCAGTGGTCAGTTCCCATTCAATCGCATCCTCATCACCAGCGTTAAGTTCTGAGGGAAGAATGGAGGCTAAGCCAGAGTGATTTTTAACAGCTCTTTATTCAATACTCCCTGTGAGGCAACTATCATTCCCTGGCTGACAGAGCTCTTTTTATAGGAAACTGATCAACCAAACAACCAATCAGGAGAAAGTATTTTCCTGCTCCAACAGAGGACCAGACTGAGAATTTCAACTGACAACTATGTATACTATATATAATACATAACAGGTTTGATATGGGAGATTCCATTCTATACCCTATATTCTGTTCCACTCACCTCAGACCCAATCCAATGATAGTTACAGCAAGCCCCCACTGTT
This sequence comes from Mimophis mahfalensis, assembly GCA_032468015.1. Taxonomy (NCBI): domain Eukaryota; kingdom Metazoa; phylum Chordata; class Lepidosauria; order Squamata; genus Mimophis; species Mimophis mahfalensis. The sequence continues at coordinate 13,787 of JANHFR010007728.1, read as the reverse complement.
CATAAGTCCAGAAGTGAAATGCTGTCCATATTTCAAGGCAAAGGAGAACCAGGAGACAGTGAAAACAAACCCACACTGTTTATAAGTCCAGAAGTGAGATGCTGTCCATATTTCAAAAGCAAATGAGAACCAGGAAAGGTGCCAAAGGGAATAAATCAACACAAAGGTAATTACCAGGCAGGAGTCCAAAAAACTGAGGAGATAAGCTGGAAGCCAACCAGAAATTTAAAGAACGTATTCACACTGACTGGATAATAGAACATCCTGCAGAACGTCCTGCAGAGAACCAGGCCTAGCCATACCCCTTTTATTCCACCTAGGGTGTGGCCCAATTAGTTGTCAGCTGAAGCCCGGCGTCTCTCCTTTCGGCATGCAAGATTTTACTGCTCTCTTCTCATTAGACGCCAGGTCCTGGCATCGGCCAAGGGCTCCTCCCCACTGCTGTCAGGCTCTTGCTGACTCATGTAGGGGCCAGCCACTGCTGGCACACTGTCAGCAACTGACTCTCTTCCAGGTCTCCCTCGGAGTTGGAGTCAGCTGCCAAGTCAGCAGCAGGTGGCAGGGCCACAACACCCTACAATCAACATCTCTGAATTTGCAGAGTGGCAGAGGTAGAAGACCTGGGTCACATCCTGTTTGACTGCCACCTGTATAAGTTCTCCTCCTTTCTCTTGGGCTGCGTGCAGTGGGTGTTGGCAGGAGGGCAGAGATCGGCCTCGAGACCTCTCCTTTGTGGAGTGCCTCAGGGGTCAGTTCTCTCGCCCCTTCTGTTCAACATCTACATGAAGCCACTGGGTGAGATTATTCGTGGTTTTGGGGTGGGGTATCATCAGTATGCTGATGATACCCAGTTGTTTCTATCTACTCCAAACCACCCCAGTAAAGCCCTCGAAGTGATGTCCCGGTGTCTGGAGGCAGTTTGGGTCTGGATGGGGAAAAACAGGCTTCGACTGAATCCCTCCAAGTCAGAGTGGCTGTTCGTGTCGGCATCCCGGGATGGTGGATTGGTTCCATCTTTATCTACTGGGGGTGAGGTGTTACCCCTGGTGGACAGGGCATGCAATTTGGGGGTTCTCCTGGATGCAGGACTCACACTAGAAGATCATGTGGGGACCGTGGCCAGGGGGGCCTTCGCCCAGGTTTGCCTGGTGCGACAATTGCGTCCCTACCTGGACCGGGATGCCTTACGGACAGTCACTCATGCGCTGGTGACTTCCCGCCTCGATTACTGCAA